>JBBPDB010000108.1:7682576-7694284 GCA_037974465.1 Brachypetersius altus
TTTTTGTAAAGGAGCTCAGCTGCCAGCCACACTGTGTATCTCACTGCACAGAAATACACTGCGCTGTCATTTGGCTGCAGATTCCTGATAGTAAGTGAGCCATTACTCAGCCCATCTCCATTCAGTTCGATCTTGTTTTTCAGAGTATTCTCAGGAACTGGAGCCTTCATGCTCAGATATCCCAGAGAATGTAACTGGTGGTCCTCAGTCTGTTTGTACCACAGCATAACTTGATGGAGTGGTATAGAATGAGAACAATAAAGAACTGTAGACTCGTCTTTATTTCTTATCATGTTGGAAGGAGTCTGGTAAACATTTTTATCAGTTGAGGAACAACCTGTAAGAAAACAATCTTCAGTTAATATTGCACACACACACACACACACACACACACACACACACACACACACACACACACACACACACTTTACAAGAATGGGAAAGTTACGATGCAGCAAATGTAATATTTGGTTACCTTGGATCCAGTAAAGAACCTGAAGCAGTACTAAAAGGATTCTGCTCATGCTTAGGGATCCTAAAGTCCAAAATGAAGCGCAATAGAATGAACTCTAGCAGCAGATACAGGCTATGACACCATATTAGGAGTCACAGTTATGTGATGTGGGAAACTCCCTCTTTAGCTGCAGAGGTAGGAAAAACAACTCACAGATTTGTTTTCAACATTATTAAAACAAAAAAGAATTCAAAAGAAATAATGATGTGAAACTAGTTTATTCTACTCCTGGTTTCCTCCCATAGTCCAAAGACTCATACATCAGATGAACTGGAGTTGATTATAGTGACTGTGTGTGTGTGAATGTATTTGTTTCTCTAGCTTTCGCCTTATGAGCTTTGGGCTGCAGGCAACATTCAGATAACAAATGATTGAATCATAAATAAACCATAATCTTCCAAATAACAAGTAGCAAGTAAATAACCTTAAAAATTATTTATATGCTTTCACATTCAACATGAGTGCTCCATTAGAAGACATTTAAAAACTACTCACTGTCATTGAACTGCAAATCCAGAACCTGTCTTTATGTTTTTATTCTCAGACTACATTTCCAGGAGGATCAGGTAAAAGTTTTGCAGAGAACTTGATTAGTATCTACAGCAGTAGAAAACTTGTGGTCACACTTTATCCTGAAAGTATCCTATAGATTTTCTGTAGAATTATTAACAAACTTGTTAACTACTTCTAAAAGCGGCAAGTGTACAGTGACGGCATTGCAAAAGCATTTTATTGGAGGCTTATAAACTTAAGTAGCTTAAAGTAGCTAATATTTGTAATAAATAAATCAGGGTCTCACTTTTATAATTCATTTCAAATCAGTACTTGGCAGTTTTGGTGCATAATACAGGTTTGTGGACGTTTTCAAGAACATAACATTTGAAACATTAAGCAGGTTTATGGCCTGAGTTTTATTTGTATAGTGATCCATAGAAAAATGCACTAATCCTGATAACCAAATTTAACCAATTGGAATACAGTTTAATCAACCCCCAATAACAGCATTCAAAAGGCAAAAGCTTGTTAAATGATCAAAACAAAAAATAGAAACATCAGTGTAGCACTGAAGGAGGAGGGTTTTTGTAAAGGAGCTCAGCTGCCAGCCACACTGTGTATCTCACTGCACAGAAATACACTGCGCTGTCATTTGGCTGTAGATTCCTGATAGTAAGTGAGCCATTACTTTGCCCATCTCCACTCAGTTCGATCTTGTTTTTCAGAGTGTTCTCAGGAAATACAGCCTTCATGCTCAGATATCCCAGAGAATGTAACTGGTGGTCCTCAGTCTGTTTGTACCACAGCATAACTTCATGGTTTGGTATAGAATGAGAACAATGAAGAACCGAAGCTTCCTCCCTCTTTGTTATCATGTTAGAAGGAGTCTGGTAAACATTTTTATCAACTGAGGAACATCCTGTATGAAAACAGCCAGATTACCTTGGGTTAGTACAACTTAATGCATATTAACTGATGAACTGATAATATTCCCCATAAATAAAAAAGGAAATCGAAACATAAAGATGCATGTAAGGCTTTTCTATGACAGACATACATACATACAGTTTCATAGAAACTAGCATGCATACATATATTTAAATATAATGTATATATACACACTTTACAAATATAGGAAGTTACATTACCTGTATAACTAAAGAGTGATGCAGTAAACGTAATGAGAACTATCATTTTTATCTGCTTCTCTGTCAATTGCAACTGCTAGGGTCTTACAGAGCTCCAAGAATATGAAAAGAGTTGAAACGCCCCCATATGAGAGATGGTAGAATAGCATGTCCCTGGTGGATCAGGTGAGTACTATTGTGCATGAAGTACTGATGCACTGGGATAAATTAATACATTGGCAGAATACAGCTGGAACACATCTGTTCTTGCTGAAGGCCGGTACAGTATTTAGCCAATAGCATTAATGGTAGCAATGGTCATAAAGATTGACCCCCATTATTAATGTGCTCTTATAGCAGCAATACATTGCTCTCAAATACTCTCACTTTAAAAATAGGTGTGTGTCATTTGTCTCCAGTCATGCTAAAGGGGCTTTATGTTCAATGCTTGCTCTGTAGAACTTTAAAATGCTTTCCTTGAAATAACTTGTCACAAACAGCTTTATTTCTTCAGTAAAATACATAATGATGTTTAGCTCATGAGTAATAGGATGGGTCCCCCTGTCTGTTCTGGTTATTATTACAGTATCATCAGTGCAGGTGTTTTTGTTCAGCAGTGTAAAGGCTCTGTAACACTGTGTTCACTCACTGCACAGAAATACAGAGCGCTGTCGTCTGAATCTGCGTTGTTCACAGTGAAAGATCCACTTTCAGCTTTTTCTTTTATGGCAGAGAATTTATTTTGGTCAGAGGTGCCAAAGTCTTTACTGTTGGTTGTTGTATAAACTATGAGCTCCATGGACTTCCCTTGGAGCTGCCGGAACCAGTACATCTGGAAGTAAAGCGCCCCTTTATTGTGGCTGCAGTTCATTTCAGCAGATTTTCCCTTTTCAGCCCAGAGGACACTGGGGCTCTGAGTGACACCGTTATCTTCTGCAAAAACTAATGGACAACAAAAGACCAAACGTTATAAAAAATTCTGGAACATAAAATATGATGACTGTCAGTGTCATTCAGTGATGAAACCAGGTGTTATTAGAATCTAGTACCTGGAGTCCATTGTAGAGATAAAGTCAAGATGGTGATAATCCTGATCATACTGAAATGCAGGGATGTCAAGATTGAATAGGAGCTCAAAAAGTGCTGCACATCTTGTTGAAGATCTGCCCCAGGAAGTGACATCAACAGCTGTCAGCTCCCATACAAACTTCTCTTTTTATACTTAGTTTGGGCTTTATCTTTCCTTCTATCAACAAGATATTTGATTTCTTGAAAACCATGGAATTATAGAATTTACCTCGGAATTGTCCTAATGTGGTGCCTGAAGTTTACCATAGCGAGAGTCAAGAAAGTGATGATTAAACTGATCATGCTGAATTGCTGTGATGACAGAACTGACTGTGCAGTCATATCCAAACACATCATGCGTAATATTCAACCAGACTAAATAAAATAGGCTTTATGACAGGCCTTGTTTGAGTCTGTAAGATTTGGAGTAGAAATGTTATGTTTTCTATGGTGAGGTCTTTTTTTTAATGAGACTGAATTTGAGTTTGGAAACTGTCTGACTTTGACAGATAAACTGTGGATGTGTTGTGTTACATTGCCCCCTTTAGGTCAGCTCTATTTTTCTACTTATCTGTTATACATATGTGTAGTTTTTGTACAGCTTCACTCAGTGGTTTTATCACTGTGCTCTCTCACTGCACAGAAGTACACAGCGCTATCAGCAGAATCCACATCTTTCACTGTTAATGATCCTCTCTGAGGAACCGCTTTATGGGCTGAAAATTTCTTCTCATCAAAACCATCTCCAAACTCCAGCTTTTCTGTGTAACTGGCTGTGAAGACTATAAGCTTCATAGACTCTCCCAGGTGCTGACGGTACCAGTACATCTCATTGTAAGTTGCTCCCTTGGTTTGTTCACAGTTAATCATGGCTGACTGGCCAGTTTCATTCCAGATTAAACTGGGCTGAATGATATCATCTTTTGCCCTCACAGCACCTGTGAATAAATAGTGAATAAACATTTACTACTCCATTGGGATTCATTGCATAGCATACATGGCAGTTATACTGAAGCCTGCAAACAGTTCTGAGTCTTTTTTTAGTTACCTTGGATCCAGTACAGTGACTGAAGCAGGAATATAATGGTCCTGATCATGCTGACTCGTGCCAGCTTCCAAAATATACACAACAAAATGCAAAAACAGTTTCCAGGATGTGGCAACTCCCAGCCAAAAAGTTAACTCCCTCTTTTCTCCCCCGCCCCGATCATATCGTTTATGCATACAGTATGGTTTAATTACAAAGAATGATGTTCCTTTATTTTGTAAAAAAAACCCTAAATTCTTCAAAAATGATGATTTAATTTTACTTTCAGGGTAAATTGGTAAAATGGCTTCATTCTGATGGAATTACAGCAGCTTGGGGAGGTGTTTAATGGACCATTGTAAACTGAATGCAAATAAAACAACATTATGAATGAAACAATACTAAAAATAAATCACCAAACTAATCCTGCTTTGCGTGATATTTTCTTAAAATATCAGTCTCAGCTCATCTTTGCATTATTCTCTCTATCTTGATGTTTAAAAAGTTGCAGGCCATTGCAGTATGTTGTGTAGTTTAGTATTTATTCATGCTCTGATATATGATTTTGAAGATACTGAGGCATACTGATAATGAATTAAATCAAAAAATATATTTCTAATGCAGTCTTCATTAACTTGCGCAATCTTGGCCATCTTAGCCACAACAGTTTTTTTTTTTTCCGGTGGGTCTGGTTTAACAGGTGTATCAGACTGTTCATAGGTTTTTGTAATGACAAGTGCCAGGATGTAACACTGTGCATATGAAGCTGCACACAAGTACGTCGCACTGTCCTCCACTTGTCTCGCTTGAAGAATGTGCAGAGAAACTGAAGACTCTCCATTTCCAGTCACACGAAAATGACCCTCATATTCTGGTTCAATATTGTTTATAGAGGTCATTCTCATATAACCAATGAGTTTGAGGCTGGTTTCTCCATACGCTCTCTGATACCACAGTATTGTATCATAGTTATTGATGTTGTGCTTGCAGGTGAGGTCCACGAGTGTCTTAGGCAGACACAGCACATCAGCAGGACTTTGCTGAACTTCTTCACAGATCAGAAAACCTAGGTTGAATCACAAGTGTTAAATATTCACTACTAATTAAGCATCATTTAGAAAAATGAGTACACTAAGAATAATATTACCTGAGAGACAGCACAACAAGAGTACGAGAAGAAATCTGACCATTTTAGTTTAGACTAAATAACTAAACAGTGAATTACAAAAGAGTCACGCCAAAGTAACAACACAAAGATGCAGCACTATATTGTCTGCAGCAACAGAGAGTGACATCATCTCACTCATCCTCCACCCACTCAAAAAAAAAAAAAAAATGAACTCACATCACCATCTAGGGGCCACACACTGTCACTAGCTTACAGTTCTAGACATTTCAGTTCAGTATTTCTTATTTATGTAACAATTTATATACAGCAACTGACCAGTCGGACACATTATAATGGCATCAGCAAAATTAATCTACGATGATACCAACAGCTGTCTTTTCCAGCTGTATACAATTCATTCATAAATTAATTAATTTATTCATTCATTCATTCATCGAATTGTTTTAGCTGTGAGGTTGCGCTGAAATAGGTTCCACAGAAATGAATTGACTTTTGATGAAGTTAACTCAACTAAACTGTTTAGCTGAATTTTGACTGCACTTGAGTGCTGAACGTAACACTGAACTTAAATCTGCATCAGATTTTTTTTTTAATAATTACAGGGGTCCCAATAAGAATGAAGTGCCATAAAGACATTTGTGCCATACTTAAAAACATCAGTTAAGGTAAAGTGCCTGCCGCAGGTGGAACATCTGTACAGCTCTGAAGGAGGAGGGTTTTTGTTGATGAGCGCAGGGAGCTGCAGCACTGTGTATCTCACTGCACAGAAATACACTGCACTGTCGTTTGGCTGCAAATTGCTGACAGTAAGTGTGCCATTCTTACGTCCATCTCCACCTAAAGCGATCTTGGTTTTCAGGGCCTCTTCAGGATTTGGGTATTGCATATTCAGATATCCGAGAAAATGTAATCGCTTGTCCTCAGATTGTTTATACCAGAGCATATAGTCAAAGCCCAATGACTGCAAACAGTGAAGGTTTGCAGACCCCCCCTCATTCACCGTCATGTCCCGAGGAGTCTGGTTAACTTTATTACCATCTGGAGAACAACCTGTGTAAAATGAATGGAATGATTACTAAGTATCTTTATTTTAACATGAAAAAAAAATGCATTAAAAAAAGACTATGTAAAAGCTTTGTGATGAATGGACCAACAGAAATGGTCCAATATAATAAAATAACTTACATTAACCCACATTAAAAGTTAAGAAGTGTTAAAGAGTTTGGTTATCTGCTGTAAAGTTACTATTTTGGACATATCTGCTTTTGTTAGAATAGCTACAATATTGTATAGCAAGCTAGAGTTATAATAGAATTACCTGTAAGGCTAAAGAGTGACAAGGTAAACGTGATGAGAGTGAAGATCATCTTGATTGTGTTTTCTGAATGTCAGCATGTCTTGACTGTCACAAACTCTTACAATTTGAAAAGATGCAAAATGCCCCCTACAGGAGACAAAGAGCTACAAGGATTGATGTATTGATGTTGCTGGTAACGTCAGGTGTTTTTTAACCCAGAGATAATTGTGGTGGTAGCGGTTAAAGAGGGTTAACCAGTGACAATGTGTTTAAAAAGCAGCAACAACACAAGATAATGTCCTCAGATAGTCTCTACTGGAGAGCACTCCCCTTTATAGAGCAAACTTCATTTTTTTCCTTTTTGCTAAAATGTAAGTGTTCACCCTGAAAAGAACGGAACAAAGACTGTTGACTTTCAGGTGATTTGAAAGAGAAGCACTGCTGCAAGTGTAATATTTTTGTACAGATTCTTTCAAACAAATTTGAAGCTTTTGGATGCAGCATCTGTACATCAGTAGAAGTGTTTGAATTTCAAAGTAATATGCAATTAAGTGAACAAAATCAAATCAGGCCACACAAAATAGAACTGATGTCTGGTGGGTGACAGTCTGATTTGAAAACTTAAGCATGGAGCCCTTGCTTTAACTGGTCTGAGCTGTTTTGGTTGCATGATATGAGCTAACACAACATTAGGCAGGTGGTTTTAATGTTATAGCAATCAGTGCATATAAAGCACAAAATACACCAATGGACCAACAGAGACTTTAATGACACTGCATTCAAATACATTGACTCTAATATGGAGTTGGCAGACGTAACAGCTTGCACTCTTCTTGGAAGGCTTTCCACAAGATTTCGGAGTGTCTGTGGGAACGAGAAGGTCTGGATCACAATCTCCATTCACTGTTCATCCCAAAGGTGTTGGATGGTGTTGAGGTCAGGGCTGTGTGGACCAGTCGAGTGCTTCCACACTGAACTCATCCAGCCATGTCTGTATGATCCTTGGCTTGTGCACAGTCATGATGGAATAGAAAAGGGTCTTAACAAAACAGGCTCTGCGAAGTTAGAAACATGACGTTGTCCACAATGTCTTGGTATACTAAAGCATTAAGATTGCCCTTCTCTGTGAGAGGCCCAAACCTTGAAAAACAGGCATGTCCCAATACTTTTGTCCGTACAGCGTTTCTCAGTAAAAAATTGCTTTGCTGAGTGAAGAATGCAGAAATATAAATTGCCTCTGAGTTTGATGGGTTTGGCTGAACATTAGCAAGCAGCTGTTAAGGGTGAAACTGATATGAACTCAGATGGAGAGGTTTAGTGCAGCTGTTTATGGTTCAGTGGAGAAGACAGCGAGAGCTTGTTGGTTTTTGTTCTAAAGTTAAAGGACTAGCACTGCCGTGTTATATGCGGCACAGAAATAAATTGCAGCACTGTCTGGTGAAAGGTTAATCAGGTTTAGAACACTCTGAAGCTTACTAGCTTTCCCACTGATTTTGACTTTGTCTCTGAAATTTGTCTCTAGATATCCAGAGTCGCCTACATGATATCCCATAAACGTTAGTCCCTTGCTCTCCAACTGTTTGTACCACATAATACGATCATGGCTTTGAATCTTATGGGAACATCTGATCACTGCATCTTCTCCTATATTCTTGATGATGTGAGGAGTCTGCTCAACAACAGTTCCATACGAAATACCTGTAGAGAGGTGGCATGTCAAGTAAAGAAACTTGCTTTGTTTTTGTTATTTATTATTATTATCATATTACACATATGAAATATTACATAGTGTGAGTTTTGTTACCTGTGATCAAGAGAACCAGACTGGCGATTCTGAGGAAATATTGGAGCATTTCTTCTAGAGAGCAGGAAGAGCTTCTGCAGAAGAATGTGCTCTACACTTCAATTAGAGTTAAAAGACATGCTCTCCCATCTCGAGCACTCGATAGAGACTCGACACAGAGCAAGATTTACATTATGGAAACACACTGCCATCATCAGGCAAAAATAAACATTTCACACCGACATCTCTCTCCCTCTCCCTCTAAACATCTGTGTAATGCAAACACTACTGGTGATCAACAGTAATTTAAGAGAATGATTGTTTCTGCATATGGGCATCACATCACTGTAGATTATAATGCACAGAAATTATAATGCATAATTGTTATGGATATTTTGATCCATTGAATCCAATGTAGACCTGCTGTTCAGTAAATACCAGAGGTGTAAAGGTTCCTGAAAACAATTCTTGAGTAAAAGTACAGATACCTTACTGTAAAAATTACAAGTTACAAGTCACCAATTCCTATAAGACTTGAGTAAACGTCTTAAAGTATCTGATTTTAAAATAACTTATGTATTTTACTTGTACTGAATGCAGGCTCAAAGAACACCAAGAAATGTGGAAAAACAAGAAACTGTTTATTTGTGAGGTTTCATTTCCTAATATAGAAATGAAATTGAACACCTCAATATTTCAAAATAGCACATATAGGTAAATAGCATCCAGTACCTTCAGCACCCTGCAGATGGCGATATCGCCTCTTCCGCCCAAGAAATTAGCCGTGGCAGATAAAGATGCCGACCTGTCGCGCACAATCACGATGTAATGAGTAACAGTAAGTTTCCGTTCAGGTGTAGTGGAGTAAAGAGTACATATATTCAATCAGAAATGTAGTTGTAGAGAGTAAAAGCTGCTTATATTTTTGATACTCAGCACAAGTCCAAAGTAGCCAAAAAATACTTAAGTACAGTAACAAAGTCCATTTACTCAAATACTTTACACCACTGGTATTGATAGAAAACACACATCATTTTTCTGGGTGGTTCAAAATAGGTTAAAAACATAAGAAAAGAAATAGTTTCCCATCAATGCCTAACTTTGACAACACAGTATATTTTCCCCATCATTTTAAAAGATAAATATAAAACAGTTCAATCAAAACATGTTCTGTCAGATTTATGAGACAGCACTCAAGAAGCATCAACTCTTAATTTGTTGAAATGTACAAAATTTGTCCTTTCATTTACTGATATTTTTTAATAGTGTTTATGATATACACCAACATTAACAGGAACCCACCAGCCAAATAATACCTGCTCGTTCTGTGGGGGTCCTGACCCTTGATGAACTGTGTAAAGGGGGCTAATAAATGATGTGAAGAAACTAAGTGTGTCAATATGCTCAGTGGAGCTGATCAAATGGACAGTGAGTGTAGATAGGAGTACCTAATGAAGTGGTGTAACAGTGTATATGTGGCAGTGTGTTCTCTGTTTGTTATTTCTGCAGAAAAGCCAAAAATAAAAACTGAAAGTGAGAGCACTACCTGTATAGAACTGAAGTTGTCTGCCGCAGGCTAACTAACCAGAGGGGCACATTTAAAAGCAGTATAACTGCATGGATTATATATCTGTATCTGTATAGATTATATACCTGCATGAGTCTATAGAAGTCGAAAAGGTTTATAACGGGTAGTTCTAACCTCCTAAATGGTGCTCTGCTCCCTCCTAATAAGACGCAGCACTGATGTATGGCAGTGGAATCTTCAGACTGATGTTTTTAGTTGTGGCTTCTCATTGGCGGTTGACTTTAAAATGTCACAACTTGGTTCGGTATTGAAGAGATCATTTTTATTTAGAAACAGTCCCAAACTCTCTATTTTTAAGGGATTCTGCAGGTTGCCACATAAAGTTTGTCCTTAATGCACAGTAAATGCAGTTAATTACTCTTTTTGTGAACTTGAATTTTATCAGAACTACTCAAGGTTGTTGTTTTTTCCCCAAAATGTGTTCCCTTCCAAAATTACCCACCTTACAGTTCCCCATTCCCCAGCAGCCCCATGCTCTAGAGTGTCCTCTACGTAGAAATTGTATTGAGTGAACATTAATCGTGCCAAGTGTGTAGCCTAGCAAAAGCTCATTTCCCATGGTGCAGCTGGGTGGGAGGTTTTGGTTTGCCATGCAGAGAGAGAGAGAGAGAGAGAGAGAGAGAGAGAGAGGGAGGGAGAGAAAGAATAAGAGGGGGCAGAGGGAGGAAGAGATAGAGAAAGAGAGACAGAGGGAGAGAAAGAATAGGGGGGGCAGAGAGAGAGAGAGCAGGCCAGTATGTCCTAGTAGCCTCATTCTCCCTGCTAGTAGAGCATGTCCCAACTGTTGTCAATTTATCAATGTAACGTGCACTAGTGGGCACAGTTTGAGCCTCCATTAGTGCAGGTGCCTTCATCCATCTCCTCCTCACTCACTTACTCCACCTTGTCAAAGGGAACTAAATGGGGCATTTGAAGAAATGTAAACAACCCTCTATGGACGATCAGTACGTCCGCAGGTCTGAGTGGAGGGGAGGAGTTCAGGCTTGCTGCTGGAGGTGCAAAATGATGGCTAGAGTGCTTCATCTGGCTTCTTCTCATCACTTGATCATCTGTTGTTTCAGGCTTTTCACAAACCTGTCTTGTCATTTTTTCCCCAGTTTTTTCAAAACACTGTTCCTATCAAACACCAGTGCTGTTTTAAGAAATTAAATAACAATTAGTAAATATAAGCATAACATTTTAGAGAGAATGTGACAATGCCTAGCAAATGCAACAACACACAACATACCGAACAAAACTGGATTTCTGTGTGAATTGAAATAACCAGAAATGACCGATGTCAGCATTATCCAGGTGTGTAAAACGTTTAGAGAAAATGTACAACTCTGGGTACTGGGTCAAAACATTAATGACATGGTGTGGCGATGAATTTACCTAATTAATCGCATTTAATCGCTCATACATACAGACGTCGCAAGAAGCATTTTTAACCATTTATGATTGAATACAAGCCTATACCTTAGGCTACAATGGTCATGACATTATCACTGACTGAACACCAACCTATGAATTAGGTTACAGTATATGACAGTTGTAACTTATTGAACACAAACCAATGACTCAGAGGGAGCCGAATCCGAAAAAGGATCTGAGTATCCGAGCTCTACTAGCTTGCTGCAGTTCTACAAAGTGTAACATCACATATATATATTTATATATATTTATATATATATATATTTA
>JBBPDB010000108.1:7695643-7707863 GCA_037974465.1 Brachypetersius altus
TGTCTGTGTGTGTGTGGTGAGTGCAGTAGTGTGTGTTCCTGTGTGTGTGTGTTCCTGTGTGCCTGTGTGTGTGTTTGTGTGTGTGTATATGTGTTCCAAAAGTCTGATTTTATATACAAAAATAAATAATTCTGATAGTCTTTGAGATTTAGATGAACTTCCAGTCAGTGAATGTTCAATCGGTGGTTCTGTACCTAAACTTACATTCTGCTTCACATATACATATAATGACTGTTGCTTTTCATTTGATTACAGTGAACTGACTGGGAATCTGGACTCATGTAAAACCTCTGAACTTTTCTGTGATGCTTGGTAATGCTGTTTTAAAAAACGTCTGAGAAGAAAATATTTAGTGTATATTTAGTGTCCATGTCCACACTTAAATTCCACACTCCCAAAACTGCATTCTTATTTCTTAGTGGCTACCACCAAGTTATTTTAGTGGTCTAAAGATTAATAGCAGAATAGAAAAGTGCAAATCTGTTGTGAAGAGGCTTAAATTAGAATCAGTGGACAACATCAGGCCATGTTTTGTCCTTGAATGTCCAGACACGCAGAGACCAAGCCTGGGTCTGCCCCAATTTGAGACTGAAGCTCTACTTCACAAATGCATGGCTAGCGAAGCTACTTGCCTATTATTCGAAGTTTCCGTGGTGGATCTTTCCCCTTAGGCTAGTCTCCGTTCATTTGACTGCACTGCAGCGCTGTGCAGCCAGGGGTGAACATAACTAGCTTTTAATTAAAACACAGAGAAAAGAAATTAAAAGTAGGGGGCTGAGACACAGCGAAGCAGATAAATGCGGAGCTGTCGGTGCTTTGTGACGACTCATTGTCACCAGTGTTGCGCCTTGTGCGGAGAGCAGATCATTGTTTTATATTAGTTTTCAGAGCTCTAAATTGACCCTTGCAGCCATGACGAGGGCAGCGTCCCTGACACTGGAAATGGATGCCCATTCCGCCTACCCAATTTAGCCTAGCCCAGGCCGCTAACTGTGTGCAATCAAGCAGCCTGGCATCTCCTGGAGCAGGGGGAAGAAGCCTGAGTTAATGATGATTTGGAGCCCGTTTCATGCAGAACAAGCCATGCCTATGCTGAAGCCTGCAATTCTCCAGTGGCGATGCACATTTCTCCATTATTTCTCTTTTTTTGGCTTTTCCTGTTGTCATCGTTCGGGACAAAATGGAAGGGGGGGACATTACATTTTCACGTCAGCTGGAATTAGGTTCAGACATGGCTGGTGAGGAGAAAGAAGGCCAGAAGTAAAAGACTGAGCCTCTTGCAGTTTACTGCCACTTCTTCAAGCCCCTGCACTGTCCCCTCACGACTTTATCTGAAGAGATTGTGACAGTGCGGACTGTCGCCGCCTCATAGCCCTAGAACATTCCGCGAATTGGAAATCTCATTATATTTAACAAGGTCACTGCCTAATGAAACTCTCGAGACTGCGAGGTTGAATGTACTGTTTATATTCTTTCTACCCTGGTGTTTTTAGACATCCATCCAGAAATGGTGGACATGGTGGTCCTTGTTTTTCCTGACATTTGAAGGATAAAAATGATTTGGCTATGGAATCTCATGAAGAACCCTGTCTGGTACCGTTATTATTTAAAGTAGTTTGATGGCTGATGGTAGCACTCATGGGTTCTACACCACTACAATGACAAAGCATTTCAAGGTTCTTTTGCTATTACTTGTAGCATGAGGATCTATCTGAGACAGCTGGCTGAGCATGTAGCATAAAATTACACATGGATTCAAACTGAACAGAAGGTTTAAGGTTCAGTTCTTCTACTTAAAAGTTTTTGCATCCTCATTTGTTTTCCTAGTGATGATTCACTTAGGATTTCAAGGTATTTTGGTGGGCACCCTTGCATCACTAAACAGAAAGTAAGGCTGCTTCACTGGACAATATTGCTGTTCTTCAGCGCGCCGTAATTGATGAACCCAGCGTGTGTTAATTGGCAACAGGTGTGCAAACAACTGTCATTTGAAAGTTTCTGATGTTTTGTTGTCATCGGTTTTCAAACACGTAATTAATGGTATTAACCTCCCCAAAGCACTGTGTGTGTTACGGAACTCATTTTGGAGAGGGGTCTCGCTTGGCTGGCCCCAGCTGTTTGCAGGCAAAAGATGCCTCCAACAAAGAAAATTGTTGGAGAAAACGATGCGGTGATTATGTATGTTTAAATGTCCATTCTGGCCTGTCATACCAATTTTGTGTCTGTAAATGTTTTGACATATTTTAAAAGAAAATTGGCAGATCATCAGAAATACACTTTACTTAGTTCAGTCTAGACTCTTAAAATGGAGGTTCAGTGAAAATAGAACAGTTTTTTTTTTTTTCCAAGAAATTTTCTGTACCAAGTGTCTTGAGGGGTATGTCTAAGGCAAGAACAAAAGTGTTCTGTACAAAGACTACGCTTTCAGTAACCTTTTTTCAGAAATGTACACAGAAAATTTCACAAAAGCTTTCACAATATTGATAGATTTAACACGAGTACAATATTTATCTACTCTGCTTTTGGGCCTTTAACCCTCCAACCAAATACACCTGTGGCCTCCAAACAATAACTGTTCTCAAAGCTCACACTGACATTAAACTAACAGTCAAAAGTTTGGACACACCTGGTCATTTAACAATTTCATTTGCTTTTATTACTGGCTGCAATATTGAAAACATCACCTATTGCTCTAATGACAGTTTGTACATTCTTGCCATTTTTTCAATCAGATTCATGAGGTTTCGACCTGAAAGGTGTTCTTTGTCAAGAGCTATTAGTGAAATTTCTTGCCCTTTTAATGTGTTTGGGATCATCAGTTGTGATGGTAGTGTTGGTACACTGTGATCCTGTTCGACTACAGTGCTACTGCACACACAAGAACCACTTGAAGTGGACTAAGTGAAAAGAAACAACAGTCCATCATTACCTTATTACAGAAGACAAATATTAAACGACCAATAATATTCAGAAAGTGACCAATTTTCACACAAGCAACTTCCTAAACACACCTCAGCTGCCCCACACATTTTTTTCTAAAGTGGCATAAAGAAA
The DNA here is from genome assembly GCA_037974465.1 of Brachypetersius altus. Classification (NCBI taxonomy): domain Eukaryota; kingdom Metazoa; phylum Chordata; class Actinopteri; order Characiformes; family Alestidae; genus Brachypetersius; species Brachypetersius altus. Next base: position 7,698,698 of record JBBPDB010000108.1, read on the forward strand.
GATTTCAAATATATGATAATTTACTTGTGTAAGAGAGGGGGAGACGTTTATATTCCATCAAGTTTTGAGTTTAATTTAAGCGTTCAATTAAGTGCTGCCAGTGGTTCTACAAATGATCTTAATGCTCCCTGTCTTTAGACAACCTTTCTGCCTTGAATATTCATCATTTCAGTATCATCTTACTTTATTATTCATAAGACCCAGATGCAAGTCAATTAGGTCCTGCTGATGATGACACCGATAATTGCACCTTTATTGGATAATATATGGAAATATGAGGCTTAGGTGGGCCAGAGATTACAACTGTCATTTTGTGCTCAGTTAATCCGTTTAACCTGAGTTCATTTTACATGGCTTTTTTCGAAATGAAAATCTGAAAGGCTCACCTCACTTCTTAAACTGTAAAACAGGGTGGACCTACTCGAGTGTTCTGGAGTGCATTGTCCTCACTAATCTTAATAACTCTGGATTGAAAGTGCCTGAAAAAAATAGCCAGAGCGCCAGAAGTTTCACTTGAGAAGCTTTTCAGTCCGCATGTCAAGCTGTTGCTCTTCGATCTGCCAGCGTTTTAATGTTATAGAGAACCGTCTTCTCGTCGGGTTTCAGTTATGTAGAGTCTGAAGTATTTGTCAAGCATTTATTATGAGGAAGAAAAAAAAAACGTAAAAAAAGCAAAAAGCTCTCCTGGATCATTAATAAAAGAATCATTATTGTTTCCCTAGTGTTTCTTTTCAACATTGCCATGCTAAGATTAAATGCGCAGGGGTCGACTTATTATAATCTGCGCAATCTGCAAATGAGTCTTATTTAGTCAAGCTCGAGGACAAAAAGGAAGGACTTGAAAGCACACAACTGTCATCCTCATTTTAGCCCAGATACATTTCATCTTCTCATTTAAATAATTTGCTCTGAAGTGAACTTGATTCAATGTGAAAGTAATTACGCTCTATTATATTCAAACAAGATGTTGTAAACCTTTGGTCATGCTAATCAAATCTCCTTTTATTCCAAATTAAGATTCGAGTTTTCTCTCTATTCCATCCTTTTCATATTTGATACTTATTATCTGTTTTTTTTCCCTCCTCTTTTGAGGCCTTGATTATCCCTCGTCTGAAAATGGACAATAATTACTGCCCCACTGCTTACAAAAGGTCTATTTCGGGTGGGGGGGGGGTCTTGTGGGGGTGGTGGTGGCTGTGTTGGTGGTGGTGGGGGGAATCATACGCATTCACTGAACAACAAAGAGGGCAAATGAATCAGACTCGCTCTTTTTTTTTTCTGCGCATCTCTTTTTGTACATGAAACACACATCTCTACTCTGGATTACAGCCTTATTAGCCCTTCTGCTTATGTGGTCATGGTACATGCTATATTTGGGGCCTGTAATGTGTAAGAGGAGTGTGTAAACCTGCACTCTGGAGCATGGCGTCTCTGTCCGCTTTGAACAGATTGGCCTGGAGCTTTCTAGCTTGGGACACTTTGATGTGGATCTTAGCTCATGAAAGACGGGTCCAATCTGGCCCCGGCGGGCGCATGCTGAATTTTACACACTTTAATCACACGCTCGGCCCTTCCACCTGGTGTGTATGTGTGCGCGCGTATGTGTGAGAGTAAGTAGAGCATGGACCGCCCCGTTTAGTTTATCGTATCCAAGCCGAGGATGCTACTAACTCGGTGCGACAGAAACAGTGTGAAACGATTTCCTGCTCTAGAAAGGAGATTTCATTATCGCTCTGACACACCCTTCTCGCCCTCCGGAGCAGGTAGACGTGTGTGTGTGTGTGTGGGTGGGTGGGTGTGGGTGTGGGTGTGGGGAGGGAAGAGCCCAGCCGGAGAGGGATTTGGGGGAAATATAAAATCCTAACCAGTTGTTGTTGTTTTAATGCTTTAATAACAGCAGAGATGGGAGCATCTGATTAACATCAGCTGGAGAGAAGAGAAAGGTTAATGATGCCCTTTTACTTGGAGAGAGAGAAGGGGGAAGAGAAAAATAATTAGAGAGAGAATATGAGAGAGAAGGCAGCAAGAGAAAGGAGAAAAAGTGAGGGAAGAGAGTGTAAGAGGAACAGTTTGTTGGCGAGAGGAAAGAAAAATGTAGTGGAAAGAAAAACAGAAAAGAATATCTGACCAAAGACAGACAAAGAGAATGAGAGAGGTGAGCGGAAATGGAAAAAAAGGAGAGAGAGTGTGGGAGACAGAAGAAAAAGCGAAGAGAGAGAGAGGGGGGAGATGGAGTGGATTAGGGAGAGGAGAGAGAGAGAGAGAGAGAGTCTATCTGTAACTGATAAGATTTACCTATCTGCATGCCACACCTAAGGCAAAGCCACAGTGGCTTGATTTTCTCTTTCAGTGGCTTATGGCAGGTGAGAGTCTGTCTCTGATGTATGAAAGCGTGGCTTGTTTATGTCCGTGGAAGCTTTCTCCTCGTCTAAATTAGTCAGATAAATCAAAAAGAGAACAGAGAAGAGGAATTGTCACAATGCCACCGCAACATCGGCACACAAAGGATTGCGTCGTTTGATGCATTTTTCATCAGGCATCGCTGGGACGTACTGATATTTCCCCCCGCTCCCTTCCAAATGGAGATTGCAGTTTGCCACTCAGCTTAATTATAAAGCTGAATTTAATATGATTATGCAGATGTATGAAATGTGAGAACCCAGCATTTCCACACACACACAGTCTCTAAAACTCTTATCGGCTCATTTTGATATGAATGTCCTGGTTGATATTGAGAGACATTTTCTAGCATAAAGTGAGCCTTCTTTGGTCAAGGGTTCTTTTTTGGATCGAAAATGAACCAATCAAGATCACACCTTCCGTATATTGCAGGTATGATGCCCAATGCAAGCAGACAGACAGTGCAGCTGAGCTCCATGTGCACTAGGAGAATCTGATTTTGCAATATTACAGTCTAGATTTTCTCATTTCAAGCTACTAGCAGAGACACGCAATCACTCCGGAGCATGCGGACTCTCCCACACAATACCAACTGTTTTATTTATGGCTCTAAGTAGATGACACGCAACAATATGCCCTTTCCTGATTACCATAATAACTCACTGCAGACTTTTCCCAGTTTGAGTCATATTGCAATCTCCCCATTATTGGGAGGATGGAGGGAATGGGGAGACGAATAGGGTATCAAACAGGCAGAAACACAGAGCATATTACCACTTATCCCTCTCTCTCTGAATACAAAGGCTGCGCCTGGCGTGCTATCGCAAAGAAAACAGCTTAGCGGCGGGGGCATTTGTTTTCCATTCAGCCGGGGAGGCACTTTGTCTTTCCAATCGTTACCTGTCTGGGAATCAGTTCCTCCATTAAGGCCGGACTAAGGAGGGGAGGTGCTGTCTGGGGCTAAATTGCAATTAGTGGCCTGGCGAGTGAGTCTGGCACCGGTTAACTCGGGATATTGGAGTGCAAGGGCCCAGTAATCAGCCTTCGGTCATGTAGAACAATGCATAAAATTAAATTGACATTAATGAATAATTGTGTAATGAGAATGGAGGAGGCAAGCTAATTGCATGTTACAGCGAGTGTAATGCCCAGATAACCTTGTGTGTAATGCTGTTCTTAGGGGCCGAGTGCTGGAGCGGCCCTCTCTCGCTCGCCGGGAAGTCATTAGAGAGCAAGAGAGGAGATAATGCCAGAGTGTGGAGGGGCAGCAATCGAGTCTGAGTATCTTTCAGAGCTGTGTGTGTGTGTGTGTGTGTATGTAAGGGGGCTCCACTGAAGTCATTTGTATACAGTGAGAGTAGAATTAAAGGTCAGTTTGCAGAGCTAAAGCTACGCGCCGGTGAGGCGAGCGAAGGCTGATTACCTGAAGAACTTTGAGGAAGGAGAACTGCTTCTCATTCGTGGACCTGAAGGTTATACCCGATGCAAGGCTTGGACAACTATTATCTAGCAAATCATGTAACTCAGACCTGTGATATATGAGTTGCTAGATTAGGAGGTACCTGCCATTTACAGTGATCCCAAAAAGGTATTTAGATGTTTGTGCCATACTTAAAAAAAACTTTAAAAATGTATTATTTTATTGTGTTCTGAAACTAAAGATGAATCGGCATCAGAGTTTGGGTCCACATTTTGCAGCTTTTCATTAGCAAACGGAATTTAATAGTTACCTGAATCTTTTCCATAAATACATCCCCAGAACTTCTCTCAGTCTACTCAAACCGCAGGTGGTGTATGATGTGGTTTAGGACACAGTATGACTTACTGTGAGCAATAAAAATGAACAACGTGTTGCGTGACAGTCTTTTTAGAAAACAGGGTCTGTTTCACTGTTCGGAGTGCTGATCTAGATGCAGTTATTGTGGCAAACCCTGATCCAGGGTCAGTCTTCTCCAGCTATGGGGTTGTGTTAAATGGCCACCTGTTTATTTTAGTAACTCACAGTAAGACCTACTGTATCATAAACCACATAAACAAGTCTGCCCCACCATAATGAAGGACTGGATGAGTTTTGAGTGGGTTTGCAGACTTGTGGAGATGTATTAATGAAAAAGATTTGGGCGAGTATTGGCTTGGGTGTGTACAAACTAAAGACACTTCTGTTTGTTTCATGATCCCATCACTGAACACAATCTAACTGATCTTCACTGCAAAAAAACCAGCCCCAGACTTTTGTGTTTAGGGGAGTCTGGTTGGAGTTTTCCAGGCTTTCTTACAAAGAGTCTACCACCAGTTTGATAGGTTTTCATTTGCTAAATCCAGCTACACCAATGTGCCTGATGCATACATTTCAAGCACCACATCCACCACATGTTTTTGCTGCGGTTCTATGATGGTATCTTTCCACTAACATGGTGGAGAGTGGCTCATACGTTTTGCAGCAACAGTTGAACTGCTGTCAGTAGTTATAAACCTACGCCTAGATGGTCAGAGTTTCACATAAACCAGCCAAAGAATGTAGCTACAATGTAGTTGTACAGTATCTAATAAACTAGAAATATTCTCCAAACCCAAAGTACCAGTATTCCAAACCCACCCACACTTTGCTCGGATAGTTAGTTAGAGATCATACATCACTTATTCATTAACAATTTAAGTTAATTCTAGGCCTTCATAAATAGTCTGATCAACGTTGCTGCACTCAAACAAGCTCTACCACCCAAATTATATCTAGTCAACAGCAGACCTGAGTTCAGAGGGCTGTGCTGTGATAACAGATGACAGTCTGTAAGTGCTCAACTACATTGTGGACCTATAATTAGGGTGATGCTGTTAAAATGGTCACTTGAGGTTGTGTGTTACGGTGATTTTATCATGGCAACAGGTTAAATAACACCCTTATTTGTGATTAAATCACTGTCATGTACAACCTCTCCTGACTTACTGCTTTAGAAAACCCTATCAATGTCTTTCCACTTGTTATTTAAAAAATATGTTGCCGTTACACATATGCATTATATAAAGGGTGCTATGATTACATACTACAAGTACCAAACAACACCCACCGCTCTCTTACAATCACACACACACAAAATCAAGTACACAGCAATTTTAGAAGCCAATCAGTACTGAATAATTAATCTCAAGAACAATCCCCATAAAGTACTCAAGCTCCTAAATTGGAACTCCAGGTTATTATTTGGCCCTGTGCATATTTTAATTTAACTGCTTCCTCTGCCAATATTCAACGTCTCGTTTTATTACGGTCATACATTGACTCAGACTGAGTCTGTTGATGTCTGTTCTAATGTATCACAAATAGAAGATGTCACTATATATAAATGCATATATAAAACAAACTTCATACTACTAATATCAACAATATTCCTACACTTCATACAACTGAGAATCATGCAGTAAAAATATGATATGTATAAAATATGGAAAATACAGAATATATTTAACCTCGGAGACAACTGCAATTTATTTTGAAATCAGCATCTGTGTGAGTATGATAACCGTTCCATGCCAGTGTCCGTTAAATTCCTACACAAGCTCCTCATTCTGCCTTATGAGGTACTGATTAGTGATCACCTGAATCTAATCTTATTTAATGAGGAGAAAACACTGCTGTAATCAACACCCTCCTCTTGCAAAGTGTTTTAAGAGAAACTGAACATATTTGCAGTGGTCTCTATTTTTTTTTCCAGAGCTGTATATGTACATATATATGTATATCCATCTCTAATTCCACTCATTCCTTCTATCACATGATACCAAACACTTAAAGGGTAAAGGACCATAACAGAGGCCTGTACTGGCTAGTGTTGGGGGGGGGGACCTACCTACCTACCTACCTACCTACCTACGTACCTACCTACCTACCTACCCACCCACCCACTCAGAGAGAGCAAAGCACCACCAGCAATCAAGCTTGAAATCTCCCTTTGGTAGGGCCACTCCATTGTTCCACTCCTCTCCCAGAATTTTATTGTTTAGTATTATAGGGAATAACTCTAGTAGTATCCATGTAAATAACTAGTAATCACTTTGTATTCAGGTTTGACAGTGTTTCCAAAGCAAACGAGAAGACTTTGGCACTTGGGCCTGACACACCAAGAGTCTTCTTAAGCGGAGCAGAGGAGCTCCTTACATTCCTGTTTCCTGAAAAGGAGTTCTTTGAAGTGAGCGCACTCTGTTTTATCCTCCTGTGGTAACATGCTCCTGACAAAGCCGAACAAAGAGCTCCGTGGCCGTCAGGAAGCAGCCCTGTCAAGCCACGTTCTCTGCGAGGTCAGCACGGCCATTACGGAGGGCCGATGACCCCTCCAATTACTGCCCTGCTGAAAAGAGGGGGCTGGCCGGAGAGGGAGTCGAAAGGCAGGAGGGGGCGCACCCCTGCACATTAACCAGAATGAATTAGTTTGGTGGAAGCTAACGGTTGCTCATTAGCAGTGGCTGTAGGTGAAACTCTAGGCCCGTCCTTGATGTAATTAGGCAGACAAATGAATCGTGCCGGGGCTTGCTCACACCTGCTCCAACTTTAAAGCAGAGGTTGCCTTTTATTCTACCACGAGTGCTGAGAGAGCTCGTTTCAGGCCCAAATTGACCTCATCTACTGCCACAGCCTTTCCTTTATTTCTCCCCTTTACCTGCAGATTTTCAAAGTGGTGTAATAATTCAAATATTTTTTTTATTTGTCCCAAATATAGTTAGATTTAATTAGACAGATCACAGATAGACTTGCTGTAGTTTGGACACTGTATGACATACTGGAGTCTAGAATAAAGCACAAAATCAGGGATTGAGATGGTTGTTATGATGTTTTAGTGGAAAGAACTTTTTTTCACTCATGCAGAAACCTCATAAATAAGTACATTTGAGATTAAATGGCAACCTAACTGGGTTTAAGGCAAGTATGTCTACACATGGACATAGGAGTGCTGTCCTTTTGTTCATGAAGTGTCTGCCTTTTCAAAACAGCAACATTGTTTTATGATATGGGTCACATTTTAAGGTAACTAGTGTGTCTATGTGCTGCTTTAAAGAAAATCTCCTTTAAAAGTACAGCCATGGTACTGTGACGGAGTTACTGTGATAGATATATTCACGCAGTCAAAAAGTCGAATGTAACTCCAGTGGAAAACTAAATACGGGAGCTGATCGACTGAATTTGGTGTAAAACTGTGCAAATTTAACTTTTGTCTGATTGTTCTATTGTTTTAAGAAGCTTATTTTTAGTTCAGTTCCAGCCTTGCAGCAGAGCTTTCGACATTCCGGGGCTGGTATGATGCAAATGCTATGGGCCCAGTAACCTATTGTGTAATTCATACGGGAGTGGAGAGGCTTAACTCCATCCCAGCAGCCTGGTTTAAGTTGTAAGCTTCAGCTGTTTGGCACGCTCATCGTATAAGACTTGATCAAATTGGTGTGCTGCTCTGAGAGAGGGGATTAAGGAGGAAGAGGCTGGTGGGGTGGTGTTTTGATAGTAGTCTATTCATGGGAGCTTGTGGTCTTCATGATTTGATAAATTGCTGAAAAAAAAGATTCCTAAATGGCTTATATGGACAGTTCTGGAGGAAAAAGGTTGGGATTCTTTAAAAGTTTGAAAAGGTGGGAGTGGAAACTAACCAATATATAGTACGTTTCAGGAGCACCTGCCTGTGTATAGTGGAAAACCTCGATGTTGTGATGTGAAAAAAATGCCTAAAATGTCTATTTTTATTATGTTAACCCTTTAAATGTCCCAAATATACTCACAAAACACTTTAATTTCATTTTGAACTCAGTTTTATACATTGCCCTTTAAGAAACTGTAAAGGTAAACCCGTATCGGTACTGTACAGTTTGCACTGAACTCCCACTGTGCTAGAATGTAAAATACAGATATTGCTCCATATAGACTGTACTACAATTCAGGAGAAATGCAATCCTTTTTGGATTGGCTGCTATAAAACATCCTGCCTCTGAGTAGAGTGGTATTTCACCAACCCAAGACACACTTTCCTTGTGTTCTCTTGACAGTACAAAAAATATATAATTATTTTTTTTATTTAAATGTGGCTGAATTTAGGGTCATATTTCCGTTACAAAATGAGTAAATTATATTTTACTTAACAATATAGCACCAAAATGCATGAAAATGTATATACTGCCACAAAAAAGCAAAAAATAAATAAATGCAGAGGATATCTGCAGTTTCAGGGGACAATTATTGGTTTGGTTCTCAGAAAAAATCTGTGCTGGACTGAAACCGCAACTGCTGATCCACCTTAAAGTGGAGGTTTACTGTATTAGCATTTGAGGAATGTCTGGGTAAGATGCAGCCCCCTTTGAGAGGAACAGAAAGGACATTCAACGACAAAAGAAGGACAGCAAAAACAATATCAGGAGACTCCAAATGCCAGGCTCTCCTTAAAACCTCCTCTGCCTGTTCAAAGCAGTTCATTGCCTGTCCAGGCCAAAATTCTTTATGATGTTCCTTCATTTTGTAGAACAGCGTTATCTGTCCGCCACATCAAAGGGCAAAGCAGCGATGTGAGGATTGACTGCCTGCTGCTTCCTTCGTTGTTTTTAATAGGGTCTTCACACCAGGCGACCATTCTCCCACTGTCTCGCTCCCTCTCTCTCTTTCTCCCGCTCACTCTGCCTTGCTCTCTCTCTCTCCCTTTCTTGCTTTCTCTCTCTCCCTCTCTCTCTCTCTCTCTCTCTCTCCCTCTCTCTCCCTCTCTCTCTCTCTCTCTCTCTCTCTCTCTCTCTCTCTCTC
>JBBPDB010000108.1:7738980-7753147 GCA_037974465.1 Brachypetersius altus
AACCCCGCACAAAATCTGTGTGTGTGTGTGTGTGTGTGTGTGTGTGTGTGTGTGTGTGTGTGTGTGTGTGTGAGCGCGCGCGCATGTGTGTGTGTGCGCGTGTGCGTATTCGTTGCAGGCCACTGTTGCATGAAGCATTTGCTACAGCTTGATTAAGTTGAGATAAAATTTGATTAGATTTTTATAAACACCTTTTCCCTCTATGGCTCTGAGATGCTTTCACTGCCATAATCACTAAAGCAATGAGCCAAAGCACTCTAAACCTCCTCCACATACACACCCTTGGAGTGTGTGTATGGGTGTATGACTATGTGTGATTCAAATCTTTTAACCATAATTACGATTTTCAAGAACACTGAGTGTCGGCTCCAAATTAATTTTTTTTTTTTCTCCTCGTCTCTGAAAAACGAATGTGCAGTACATTCCCTTCCAGAAATACTCTCGGACGAGTCGTTACAGCCGCGCTCTGACCAGAAATATGAGTCTGTTTTCTGCAGCATGTGAAAGGTATGTGCGCTATTGACAAGATCAATGAGGGGTAAAATTAAAAGCTGCATTGATCCCCCTCCACCCCTTTCTTTCAGCTTGGGCCTCTGAGATACTGCAGTTCAATTTCCATGCGTAACAATCTTTCTGCGTTTCTCAGTGTACTGTGGCATTGGAAATAGGATTTTGACCTACAGCGAGACTCAGAGTTCATCATTAGGGTGATGGGGGCAGCTTACAGGGTTGTATGAGGAACAAAACAAAGGGGTCAGCTTGAAATGAGAGGCTTGAGTTGTTTGACTCAGCTCAAGGTTCAGCATTCAAGACTGAAGACTCTCTTTCACCACAGTAACCTTGGCTGTATCTGGACGGGATGCAGTTCTGGAGCAAAAAGAATGATGCAAAACAGCAAAGCACAAATTTTATAAACAACGATGGTCATAATCGTTTACAGTTTGAACGTCCATGTCAGTTTGTTTTCAGGGAATAAACTTTAACGGAATTTTTCTACAAAACATTTAGTTTTTCAAAAACAATCAAACACCAAATATGTGGCATAAAATTTTTCGATTCTGTTAAGCGTACTATGTTAGATTATAGGTTGTAACTTTTTGAAATTTTAAACATATTAACAAATAATGTAATAATGTTGGGATGCCGAAACTTCTGACTCGGTTTGGTTGTTTGATTTTAATTTCATGAAGAAACATAAAGGACTAGTCTGATGCTATACATCAGAACACAGGGCTTATTTACATAAACTCATTTTGGATGTTTGTCACCAGACGGGTCCTTAATGAATGATAAAATATGAAGGTCATTTAGAGGGATGCTAAGTGAAGAACCACCTTTATTTACTTAAGCATTCTTGCAAATGAGTCATGAATTGGTTTTATACAAATGAGAGCCGTAGAAACAAGGCGATTTCCACTGAGATGTAGATTAGTACACACCGAGAAAACTAGTGCTTTAATGAGCAGCGTGGCCAAGACCAGGCATGGTTTTATTAACAATAAGTTACTGATGAGTTCCTCAGCTGTGTGGCCTCCTGAGGTCTGCCATGTGTGGTCCTTGAAGCCTGAGCTGGTGGTAACAGGAGAGCATCCCAAATGGACATGCTTGGACACTTTGTTTAACGAGTATTGCGCTGCGGTAATGAGGGGGAAAGGGGCTATATTAGGATGCCCACATTAGGCAATTAACTGCGTCACTGCTCTAAGTAAGACAGAAGTTCTCATGAAGATGAAGTCTGAGAATAACTCAAGCTTGCACACGGCGTTCGGTTAGAAAAAGGGGTTGTTTTCTGCAAACGCAACCAGTTTAATTAATGAAGTGGAAGAGTGTGGGTATAGCCATTATACAAATCTCATTATAGAAATCTGCCTGATGTAAATGTGTATGTTGAACCAGTTCTATGTATAAATTTGAAGCAATCAAATCTGAAGAGATCTGAAATTCCAAAACTTAATTCAGGATGCACTGGGCCAAAAAAAAAGTGAGAGAGCAACAATAAAAGTAAAAAATAAGGTAATAATTATTTTTCTAATATTTTTTTCTAATATTTTCTACATTAACATAAAAAAAAACAACCAGATGTTGTTCTAACTGCGATGACGAAAATGTATCTATGAAATCCAGCGTCCTCAACAACAGATTGAACAAATAAAACTATTAGTGTAAATTTTAAAACTGTCATTAGTGTTTTTTGGTTATTGTCTAAACCTGTAATTGAGATCTTTGGTTCTTGAACCCCCATTGATATAAGAACAGTGATTGATCCTCGCAGTGAAATTGCTTGTTAAATAATATATTTAAAACAGTTTTGTATAACTTGATTGAAAGTTTATAGTATATTACGGTCTTAAAACTTCATTCATGATTCTGTAATCTGTTCACCATTCTGGTCATATACCATTTAAATTAGATTTTTTTTCTTCTAATGGTTCAATGGAATGTGTGACATTGCACCGCTCTAGAATCATTGTTATCTGCAAGCTGTTTTAATATCATTTAAAACATTTATTCTATCATTTATAGACTAACTCGCAGGTAATGGGAGAGCTTGGTCAGTTTGTAGAGGCCATTCCTGGCTTACAGAAGGCCAGACAGCTCTACTGTTCTGCAGCCGAACTGTAATGTCCTTTATGTTTACCTTTTAAAGCTTTACACGTCAGCATCGTTGTTTGTGAATTGTTTCCGTCACTGTGGGAACAGACGGTTTCAGGTTGTTCGCAGGGACTTCTGTTGTTCTACTGTATATTGAGTAAGGCTTAGGTTAGTCGGACCACATCTTGTTACTCAGCAACAGTGGTTCCAAATTGTGTGCTTAATGTCCCTCATAGAAATGGTGAAATAGTTTCACACGGCAAACATTTTCACTGTTTATCTCCTGCGGCTCAGACTGTTTGAGTGTGTTTGGACTGATTGGTGCAGTAGAGGGAAAATAACAGGGGGTGTTCCTATCACTGTTTCATTTTCTTTCCACTTGAAAGTCTCAGATTTTGCCTCTTTTAGCCTTTAAACCCTTTCCCTTTTGGCCAAAATCACATAAAGGCCATTATGGATCATTTTCTGACAACCAGATCACATGAATCCATGATGAAGACATTGACACTGCCAAAGTAACAAATAAAGCAATGTGAAAGTGACCTTTCTGTCATACATGAGCACACAGTGTGAACAGCACGAAATTGTGTTTAACCCATTCACCAAGTGAAACAGTGGGCAGCCAGGAACACGGCGCCCGGGGAGCAGTGTGTTGGGATGATACCTTGCTCAGGGTACCTCAGAGGTGCTTAGCAGTCTTGGGATTAGAACCCACAACTTCTTGATTGCAGGGCGAACGCCCTACCCACTAGGCCACCGGCTGCCCCAGCTACTGTTCGGCAGCCGAACTGAAATGTCCTTTATGTTTACCTTTTAAAGCTTTACACATCAGCATCGTCGTTTGTGAATCGTTTCCGTCACTGTGGGTTTCACAGTGTTCACAGGGACTTCTGTTGTCCTACTGTATATTGAGTAAGGCTTTGGTTGGTCGGACCACCTCTTGTACCTCAGCAACAGTGGTTACAAATTGTGGAGTATAGAATACTCATTGTAACTGGTGTATACTTTTCATATACCAATGATTTTTCCCATGATTATCAGACTTTCTACCTTGTCCTGGCTTCTAATACCATTTTTTTCTGCAATCTAAGTAAGTAATCCCAATTTTCCACTGTCTAAACCCATAATTTAAGAGAACAGATTCACTTATAACTTCTGACTTACTTTCTTTCTCTCCAAGTCACCACACACTTGTGTGTTTGCACCCTGGCTTTGGGGGGAAGCTCGTTGTTACTGATACTGTATTTAGACTAAACACACGCTTTTTCATTGCTCCACACAAATCCTTATTTTGGTAACGAAGTGAAGTAATCTTTGAATCATTTCAATTAAACTAAAAGTAGGGCATTCTCTCTCTCTCTCTCTCTGTCTCTCTCTCTCTCTCTCTCTGTCTCTCGCTCCTTGATTTTTGACTCTTTTTCAATATAAGTAATTGGAATAATGCTCCGGGTGCCTTGAATCATTAGCAAATGCGCAGACCTGCTTTTATTAGCCTCCGACTTGTAAATAATGCATTACATTCCTGGCGTAAACATGATCAACTCTGCGCCATATTCATAATGGAAAGAAGCGTTGTTTGACTTCCCCTAACTGATGCCGCTCAGCAAATTCAACGTGAAAAGCGATACAAAAACATCGCCCTGGGCATCTTTCCATACAAACTGGGGAAATTAAAAATTTGTGTCATGTACAGTAATCTTTTTTTTCTTCACACTGTTCTCGACTCCTTTCATTGTTTAAGACGGGGGGAGGTTAGGAAAAAAATCAGGGCTGTTTGTAATCAGGGCAAAATGCTCATAAGTTTTCCTACTAAGGAGTTTTTGGGGGTAAAGAATGTGCCTTGTGAAGCTGTAATTAATATTGCGACTGCGCTGGTAATGTGCTGTTGTTCCAGCCCTCATCATCCTCTCATTAATGAGCTGTAATTTTATGGCAGGAAATTGGTTTAGGCTTAAACAACATGTTAAATAGCGGGCTGTGGTGCAGGTATACAGCTCAGTGCCGTGGTCAAGCAGGGCTTGTAAAGCGCCAGAGCTGAGTATCGCCGGAGGGGCTAAATGATCTTCATGTGAGTCAGGCTGGATACACCCTTAAAAATGAAGGTACATAAATAGCTCCTAGCTTGGATGAACAGTTCTATGGCATTTCCTCAGTGTAGAAGTATGGAGTTAAAATAAATTAAATGAAAATCACTTCTATAGGGAACAAGAACTGGTTCTTTTATGGCATCACTATGAAGAACTTCAGGTACTTTTATATTTAGAAATGCTACCAATCAAAAATGTAAATGTTGTAAAAGTAAAGTAAAATGTAAACGTATCTCTTGTATTTAAATTAATGGCAATGTGAATTTTATATACCTAAACTAAAATCCAGAAGATATTAAGAAGCTTCATTCAATATTTGTACTGTTTTGGAGCCAACAAAAGTTATTGAATTATGAATAATGTACAGTAATTAAAAGGAATATGCTTTGAAATGTGAAGTATATGGTATTCTTGACATGAATTTTATTATAGCTTGATTCTATACTTCTTTCTCAGTCGTCTATACAGCTCTGTTCATCTTTCTAGACCCAGCTATGTGTGATATTCCACAGTTCTAAAATCAGAATAATTTGCAACAAAATTGGATTTATATTACACAGGTCCACAGGTCAAAATCATCAGAGATAAGTTCATGTGGGTTTTTTTTTAGTGGTTTTCATGCTGATTTCCAATCTGTGTTTAGTTTTTCCTGCACATACCTTTTTGGTTATGTAGCTAGTTCTATACTGCATGATAGTTGGTATAATGATCATATAATAATCATATGCTGAGCGTTTTTGAAGAAACAGTGGGAGCTGACTGACACTGATCATTATATCTATACCCCAGTGAGTGACTATCTGACTTCACACTAAAAAATATTGAAACAGTTACTTGATTGGTGTCTATTTTATTACGAATTACTCATAATTTAAAAAAAAACTGAAAGCAGATCTGAAATCAGCATGAAAGGTGCTGAAAAGTGCTGGTTTAGAAAAGTGTGTTGTGGTTTCTGATGTTTACAATATTTTTGTTGTTGTTGACATTGATTCTAATCTTTGCTGTAGTCTCAAACTGTGTGATGTTTCTCATGCAGGAAATGGGTGAAGTGGAGAAAAACAGCAAAAACGGTGCTTGTTCAGTTTATAGGAAGCTGCTTTTAGTGACAACCCACCCGACGGAATGCCTGAGTCAATTCCGCCATTACGCGTCAGAACTGTAGCGTCATTAGCGAGGCCTCCTGAGTCATTGCGACTGCAGAAAGTGATCCTAGTTTAAAACTACTAATAAAAAAAGACAGAAAAGAAACAGGGACAGTGGTGAGGAGCTTTGACAACTGAAAAACAGCAGAACACATCAGAACAGCACTCAGACTGTGATAGATTCTGTAACCCTGACTAGCAAATGCTAGCATCAGCACTAGCTTGTTTGGGAGCTCAGAGTCAGACCTTGAGCCAGATGCAACATTCACACCCTTTACCCACTCCAGCACTGACAGAGCTTGATTAAACACTGCTTTCATATTTTTTTATTTTTGTTTAGTTCATTCATTTATTTGTTTAGGGTGGTGCTTGTGAGCTTGTTATTACTTGAGATGTTAATCTGCTGCCGTCATTCTCACATTAATATGGCAGAATTTAACAGCAGGAGGCTGGATTTGATGTTCAAATAACATTAAATACACTCAACAGCCTCTAAACCCTACTACCTTGTAACTCCAATAAGGTTAGGGACTGTAGCCCATCTGCTTGTGGTGCATTGTTTGTGTTGATCATCCTCTTGTCCTACTTCAGTGAAATGAAAGTGGAGTTGTTTCAATGTATGTGAACAGCCTAGCAGTGACTCAGATATGTGTAGAAGTCCAGGAACTTGTGCCTGACCCTTTCATGCCACACACACACTATTAGTGGTTCTCTGATGGACTTATATAATGAGTGGGGTGGAGGAGTCCTTAAAAAATTGTGCTGCAACAGATGTTCTACAGTCTGTAACTGTACACTTGTATGGTGGATTTATGAAATAGGTAGAGTGGCAAGTGACATCATATTGTAAGAAAAGGGGAAAATAACTGTCTATTTACTCCATAGTTATTACCATTTAGATATTTAAACAATCATCTATCACTGCAGGGCACTGCAGATAAACCCAGTGACTGAAACAGAGAAACATATGAGATATCTGAGATACTTTGGATCAACTACTCAGGATCAACTAGAAATTTTGGTGGTACGATTAAAGTCTGAGAAATAATCACGGTTTCACGATTATCATGATTATTTTATGTGAATTGATTTCACAACTGTATTAACATTTAAAAATCACAAGCACACTCTATAAAGGTTTTGAACATCAGAAGCTGTGTATTGCTGCTTTTTAAAATGAATTTGTAAAATAAAAGTAATCTCTGTAACCATCTGTAAGGCTGTAAAAATGTATAAGCTGCACAGACAGAGGTTAAAGCTGCCTTTTGAATACACAATAGTCAAAAAAGGTAAAGTAAAAAAGTCATCTCTGAGATATTTAAAGCTGTATTTTAATGGAACAGAGAATTTGTAATTAAATTTAAATAAACTTGCTCTGTGAACACATCCAGCTCCTTTGATGAACTAGATGTTTTTTATATTTTCACTTTGCATGTCTTTTTTAGCGAGAGAAATGAACTCAGACCTGCCTGAAGATTTGAACATAAATTGAACTGTTTAACTTGCAGTTAAAATTGCTGCTTGGTGCAATAGTGTCTCCGAGCCCTAACTGTGAAATTTCAGAGATTGGTGGATGCCCCGTCTAGAAAAGCCGCGAGCATGTGCTGTGGGGGACTAAAGTATTGGGACACCCAGCGATGTGAACGGGTCGCACTATAGTTATTTGTCCGTGTGGGTCGCGCTACTATGTCTCTGGTTCCAGCAGATTTTTTGAGCGATGTTGGGGAAGTCTTAATAGTGGATTAACCACAATGTTTCACACCACGCTTACTAGTCAAACCACCCTAGGATCAACTATGATTGAACATTCATGTGATCAAGTCATGTGGTCCAAAATACACTATATGGACAAAAAGACATACCTCTTAATTACACAGGCCAACAAAAAAATTGTAATCATCAGAACCCACAACACACTTTTCTAAACCAATTCAGTTTTTTTTAGTCACATCAACTTTGTGAATTATGAGTAATATTAGATTTGCAATAGACTTGCATGCGTTGTTTATTAAACCACAGGCACCAATCAAGTAACTGTTTCAATGTTTTCAGTGTGAAGTCAGACAGGCCACACTGTGGCATAGATATAATGATCAGTGTCAGTCAGCAACCACTGTTTCTTCAAAAACACTCAGCATATGATCATTATATGATCAAACTATCATGCAGTATAGAACTAGCTTCATCACAAGAACTGTATGTGTTAGGGGAAAACTAAACACAGGTTTGAAATCAGCATGAAAAGCACTACAAAGCCCACATAAAGCCATGTTGCTTTGTTGACATGTTGGCCAGTGTTATTGAATTCAGGTAGCTCCTTACTTCCAGTGAATACTTCAGCATACATAGACATTTTGGACAAAGTCATGTTTCCAAAATTTGGACACAGTTTGAGGTAGAACCTTTTCTGTTTAACCTTGACTGTGCCCCAGTGCACAAAGTAAGCTCCATAAAGACATGACTGGATGAGTTCACTGTGGAGGAACTTGACTGGCCCTCACAGAGCCACGACCTCAACCCCACCCAACACCTTTGGGATGAACGGAAATTGTCTCGACCAACATCAGTGTCTGACCTCATAAATGCTGTACAGAATGAATGGGCACAAATTCCCACAGAAACACTCCAGACGCTATATTAAAGTCTATATATTTGAATGCAATGTCACTAAAGTCCCTGTTTGTGCCAATACTTTTATCCATACAAAGTCTGTAGAGTTTGATCCATTACAAAGAACGTACTCCGCAAAGGAGTCAATTCATTAAAAGTACAAGTAAGAGTTATTAAATCCCATCTAAGGTGTGGTGTTCTTTCTTCTTCATTTTCTGTGAATGACTGACTGCTGTTTGCTTGGGGAATGTTACTCCATCACTGTGGACTTGTATGCTACCTCTAAGAGTATTCTTCAGACACTTGCTGATCTCTTCCTGGTTCCTCCTCTGCATGTCTAGTACCCGTGGCTATGTCCATGACGCTTAGCTGAAATGACTTGATTGCTGCAAATATGTCGCAAAGACCCCAAAGTTAATCAGAGGGCAATCAGGGGGCAATTATCAGTGAAGCAGTCAGGCTATGGGACCTGAGGGAGGGTCCAGGTCAGGCCTGGGTCATATATCTGCTGGGCTAATATGGTAATGTTTACAGAGGCTTTTGTTGCGGTGTAACGAACTGTCCCTCTTAAGTGCTGGTTCCCCTCCCCTCTTCCAAATTCCTCAGATATTCATGCTTTTTCAGCCTCTCCTGCACCCACATTTAGCACTAATACAGCCATATTAGTGGCCCTATAAGAAACACAATAATCCCAAAGCACAGAAAAAAGGTTATCATCACAATAATATTAATTTATTTCATTTAAAATCTTGAAAAAGCAAATAAAAATCAGAGGAGGTTGAAGAAATGCATATTATTATTAGCAGTAGTAGTAGTAGTAGCACCATTGTTATTGTTGTTGAATACAGCATAATTAATTAATTAATTAACATTATATATGATCATTTATTTTTTTAGAGCAAAGCAGCAAGAGAACTTTTTAAATGGTGGTTGATGGGGACCAATGGGCTGGGAGTGAGGAGTGAGGCGTGAGGGGGGTGTGTGTGCGCGTTTTGGCCTTTGGTGTTCATGCCGCCCATCGTGTGCCAGTGCCCGGTTGCAGACTACTGTCAGTGTGTGTCTCAGTCACGGTGAAACTCCCCCATACACACACACACAAACACACACACAGCCCTTCTCAGCTCAGTATAGTTCTGAGCTTATGACATCTTAACCTTTGGAAAAGCGCTCGCAGACAAGCGTTTAAGAAAACACGAAAACAGCCTCCTCCCCGCATGCCTCCTGACCTTTCCACGTTGTTATTGTGTTCAGCTCCTTTCAGAACACCAGGCTGCCTATTTATTTATCATGGTGGGTTATTAATTGAGGGAAATGCAGTAAAGCTCCAGTGATGGGAGGCTTTTGTCTCCAGGCAGGGGGAGATTAAAAATATGGCCTTGCACGTTCTGACTAAAGTCCCTCAAATTAGAGACTGTTTTCTGTAATGACACATTATTACTAGAAAGACAGCCAGGCTGCCAAACTTCCTTCATGTAACAGATATTTAACATGGAATTTCAACACGAGAGATATCCTTTTTTTACTCATTTTTTCCTAATTTTACTAAATTCATCACACATTATGTGCAACTACCTAAATACGTGCAAATAAAATATCTTTTTTAGCAATTACATGATTATGAAATGTGTCTGGGCTGATTCTTTCTCCGCCTAATTGAAAGACCATTGATTAAAAATGATGTCCTTAGGCGTCTTTTACATGCGGATGCCCCGGTTTATGATGTGTCTGGAAAAGATTCTTTATCTCTCTCGTGGCTACATGTTACGCAGCAGAGATGTTGTTGTTTGTCTTTAATCTTCTTCTTAGCATCACTAGAGTCTTGTTATCACTGAATAACAAAGTGTGTTTGAAGCTGCTGTCCTGTCTCGGAGCCTGATATAGACTGCTTCAGGGCCAAAGATCACTCTGTTAGAAACCTGGCTCGTAAAGTACACCGACCAACAATTACACCTACAATACACCGACCGCAGAGAGAAAGAATCACCTCGTTAAGTGTTGAAAGAATTCACCCTTGATAAACCTTACTGGGCTTTAGGCTTACATTAGATTTGTGTTAGTACTGCTGTTAAAGTCCACACTCTAGGCCCTAGTGACTGGCCTGAGGCCAGTAAACAGGAGGTGTGAACAAGAGTGTATAATCTACATTACTGGGTAATGCATGTTGGGGTCAGTGTAGGGTCTGATGGACAGTTTTCTTTCTCTCTCTGTTATTTGCATTCCGTGCTGTTTCACTTATGAAATTTGAACAATCAGACTGACTGAACCCATCTATTCAGTTCTCACAATAACAACAGCTACATAAAATACACACATTTCTTAGTAGTTACCCAGTTATTCATAGTAGCTAGTAATAAATATTAATTTTATTTGCTATAAATAACTTCAGTAATAAGTCTACAGTGATAAGAGTACATTCATTCCTGAATGCGTGTATATCCATTTGTAACAGTTTTGGATAAAACATGGTTTTAACAAGAGTAAATTGTGATGTAAAACACCTGTGTATGTATTTTTCTACTAAAGTCTTCTATGTGTAATGTCCAATTTTAACAATGCATATTATGAAAAAAGAGAAAATGTAAGAAAAAGGTCTATAATGTGCTTCAGAGCGAAAGCCCTCAAAGATTTCCATTTGATTTCCTATTTGCTGACACTGTCTGTCTGAAAGGTCAGTGGTAAGTCTGCAGATTTTAAAGGGTTATTTTTCCTTTCTCTTGACAATGTTTTTTTCTTTATTAACATAAAACTCAATTATGCTGGAACTGGATTTGAGGCGACAGTGAACCTTGTGCACGCAGCATTTATTTCCCAGCGAAGTCACTGCGGATCTTCTGTGTTGTGACTTGCCTTATGTAAGATGGTTGTTGACTGCTTGTTTTTTTCCCCTCTATATGTGTCAGATTGATTTTGAGGCTGGATGTTTCGTTCACAAAGGCTCGCTCGACCTGTGTATCTTGCGCTGTTTGCTTAAACTCAAATACCATTATCAAACGGCGATGGAGACGTGACGCGGTGGATGTACGTGAAAACTGAAAAGCATAGAGCGAGCGAAGTCCGCTGATGAGGGCGGTACAGAAAACTGCCACAGGTCTTTTATTGTGCATAGCCAGCGAGTCACATGATATTTGTCAGGGTCCAGCACCCTTCAAAAGTGCCATCACCCAGCTAACCAACCCCCCACTCACCCCCCCACCCCACTGTCATGGTGTGTCCAGACCCCCCTCCTTGAACAGCGTTGCACTGCACATTCTCATACGCCCGGAATCGCCTGGAGCTTGGAATCTCTCATTATGTTGCCTGAGATTTATTAAAATAGATTATGGAAATGTTAATTAAGTCATTAATTACATTATTTAAGCAGCATTGACAGATAAGGCGCTGAGCATTATGGAAAGGAGGGAGTAAATGAGGCGGGGGGTAGGGGATGGTGTGGCGCGTGTGCTTGCTTGTGTGAATGTATTGTGAGGTCTTGTTTTAACTAGTAGAAGTTTGCAAACCTCCATTCCTCAGTATGTCCCACATCCACTGCATACCCTACATAGAAATGATGACATTCATTGTGATAAATTCTAAAGTAATTCAGACTAGTTGCTGGATAATATGCCTCAGTATTAATAGCGGAAAATCAGAGCTTTATGGTTTTTGGACATAACATTCTACACCCAACCCAGGCCTGAAGGGTTCTGACAAAATACTTGGTTTTGGCTGGTTTGGGGTTAATTACAGCATTGAGCTCAGATTGGGCTCAAGTGTGTTTTTAATGGGTGATATTTGAGTTGATTTTGTACACTCCCATGAATTTTCTTGCTTGTGCTCTCTTGTTTGCCCACTTTCTCTCTGGCGAACAGTCTCTCGCTGTCCCTCATGTCTTTATTTCTCATAATGTTGCATTTGAAGTAGCTCTGGAGTTTAAAACTGTTGCTGTGACTCTTAAATTGCTTAAAGTCACCAATAATTCTCTCAGTGGGTTCAAACCACAACCAGACCTTCAGTAAGAGTGCTATAGACCTTTGCACGTGGTTAACGACAAATGATCATAATTAGAAAATGAACAAAACATCACTACCATCCTACGTCCACAAGCCTGTTCCACATCAGTGAAGATGTGGCTTGAGCAGGTAGAGAGATGATTTGGGGATGTACCTTTATGAAACTAATTCAGGCTATTGAGTGTTAGTGTTTGTTAGCAATCAGTCTGCATATGTAAACTTAAGCAACATTTGGACACTAACTAAGCCTTAGTTTTTAATATTTTGACACAAATCAACCAGTTTTTTTTCTATTGCATTACTCCAATTAACCCGGGCACTTTTAAAAGTCTCAGCCTAGATCAGTGTAGTCTTTGCATTGCCCTCTTCTGACACTAGGAATGCAGGAATCATAAAACCCTTCAAATGTGAGGCATCAAGCCACATGACAACAGTGCAATAAAGAAAATTAAAGAAGAAAAAGAAGAAACTCTGTGCAAAACATTCACCTTGAAACTTTGCTCCACATTTCCTGCAAACAGCACATTGCTAATTTGGCTTGAAATAGAGGGAAAAGTGCCGTCATGGCTGCATGTTCTGTTCCTTGTGTCCGCTCTAGTTTTCATTACTTTCGGATCTTCTGCTGCAGGAGCATTTGGAGAAAGCATTTGGAGTGACATTTGGGCGAAGGCCTCAAACCATATTTCCAAGCTGTTTGGAAAGAAAATACAAGGCGAGCGATCGCTAGAAGGATTACCAGGGAGGCGATACTGTGAACTTCCTTATCTGTTGACAGCTTAGTTACCGTTAAGAACAAGAAATGTGTTTTTCAATTCGGCGAGAATAGAGTCGTGCTTTGTCCCTGTAGACCTGCATTATGGGACTCTGCGATCCCACTTGATAGCCGCAAATAACAGGGTTTCAAAATAACTTCAGAGCACTTGCGCTTGATTTGCACTGTGATTCCTGTTATTTATTGGCTGCAAAGTTTACTGAACACTCTTGAGCAGAAATCTGAGAAACAATTAAAGTTCCGATCGTTTTATGTTCCCTTTCTGAGAGACAAATATCTGTTTTTCAGCAGAGCTCTGATATCAGCAGGGTGTGTTTATGTCCAGCAATTATGGACTGACATCTGCAGATTGTGTTTAAATGTGCTAAACCATTTGTGAATCTCCTTGTGGGCCTCACTCATTAAAGGCAGAAAGAGAGAAAGAACATTCCAGTGTCACGGAAGAAGATTGTTTTTGAAACCACAAGGTCAAAGACCATCAAAAAGCAGTGAGAGCCCCGACCTTGTTGAGCGCCGGCCGGTAATACGGTCTCTATCGGAACATTTCTGCCAGCCCTTACTTGATAAAGTGACATTTGATTGCTTCAAGCCAAGGTGGCCATATAATCAAGCACATCCAGTGGAGTGGGCCAGGCCTGGCACGCTCATTGTTCAATAAGATGTCATGGTTTTCTCTCCATCTGTGTGAGAAGGAGGTACAAAGTCCCAGAGGAGACGAACACTTTATCAAAGCATTTGGAATGAACTGTAACCTAGGAGTGATCTCTTCCAAATGACACCCCTCAATCTTGACATCCTTCTTTGAGGTTGCTTGGCAACCTGGAGTGGCCTGGCTCTTCAAATAGAGAGGCTCTTGATTGCCAGAGCGAGTGACTGTTGAAATGAATCTACGCGCCTCTCTCTCTCTCTCTCTCTTTCTCTCTACCCCTCTCTCGCTCTCTCTCTTTCTCCCTCTCTCTTTTTCTCTCTCTCTTT
>JBBPDB010000108.1:7757182-7769023 GCA_037974465.1 Brachypetersius altus
CTCTCTCTCTCTCTCTCTCTCTCTCTCTCTCTCTCTCTCTCTCTCTCTCTCTCTCTCTCTCTCTTTCTCTCGCTCTCGTTCTCTCTCTCTCTCTCTCTGGCTCTCTTGCTCTCTCTCTCTCTCCCTCTCCCTCTCCCTCACACTCGCTCTCTCTCTCTCTCTCTTTTTCTCTCTCTCTCACTCTCTCTTTCTCTCTGTCTCTCTCTCTCTCAGTTCTCCCCTGGGTATCAGCGGCCGTTCAAACACAGAGGGAATCCAAGGTGACACATGTCATGGTAACTGATGACATGACCGGTACATGAATGACCTCAAACCGATATCAAACCAAGTCCAATTAAAGCGGGAAAACTGCTCAAAATGAAATAATTAAGACTTTCAGTTGTGGTTCCTCAGTCCTTCTTATCAGTGTAATTAATCAGAAGGATTGGTGACTCTGAGTGATGTTCTAATTGCATTTTGGTTTTGTAGTGAATTCAAAACTTAGCACCAGAAGAACAATGGCAATATGTGACACACTGATAAAAAGTGGATTTACTTGATTTAAATATTGTAGATCATTTCCATAAAAACGAAGGGTTATAAGATCAGCATCGTTTTGTCTTTCAGTTACTCACTTTTAGCAATAAATGTCGGTATAAAGTCAGTTCAGTGTATGAGCAAGGCATAGGCGGCTATAAATATGCTTCATTTATCACATTTCCAGCGTGCAGTTCTGCACCTCTCACAGTGCACTTTTTCCAGGTGTTCGCCTCTTCTTCAGACAAGTGCCATGTTCAAAAAAAAAAATTGCCACAGCTGACACTTTAATATCACCTCATGAATGAACATCTCACTTTAAAAGTGTTCCAATTAGATTGTTTCTCTTTTCTTATTATCTTCAACACCTTTCGGCCTGTTTTCTTAATTATTTTATCCAATTAAATGTGTCTGGGTGGCGGTTTGGGTTGATTTTTTAAAGAGGCTCATTTTAACATGCTCTCTCAGATCAGACTGCTCCGCTGGATCAAATGCTCCGTAATGTGTTTGAGGTAGTGACACAAGAGGGGAAAAAACAGCTATATTGAGCCACTGTCACTTATTTATGTATCTATAGAGCGTTTCTTATGGCTCCCAAGGGAGGAAAAAAGAGGAAAACAGGTAATGAAGTGTTTATGCATGTGTAATTGTAGTTTGCAGGGTTTGTTTTTGTCTTTTTCTTGCTTTTCTTCCAAGCATAGGCAGGTTACCTTCCCTTACAATGTACAGTGACTGGTAACAGCAGCAGCACAGACAAATCCTAATGTCATCCAAATCTCTTTCATTGTCATCCAGCACACACCTGTAAACCCATCGAGCGGTTTATGTCTCTTGTAAACGTCCTGTAAATTCAGTATGTTTTATTTAGCCTCTTAATGTTCTCACTATCTACTTTATTGGATCCCCTGCTCATTATTTCTTAAAATAATATCTTTATATTACTGGAAACATCTTAAAACTACTCATAAAATGAAAGAAATCTCAGATCTCTTATTTTGATGGTCCCCTATAGATTATAAACAGATACATCAATTGTTAACAAACTAACAAATGGGTAAAACCCATTGGATTGTCAGCTGTCTCTTTGTTGTGGATGGAAACAGAGTCTCTGATTCAAAATGCTGCATTTTTATGTTTTCATATGTATTTTGAGTGAAATAAAGAAATATTATTGAGAATAATTCCTCAGTAAATGTCGCTGATGAACTGAGTGGGCGTCTGTTTGTCTCTCTCTCTCTGAGACAAATGTCCTTTGTTCTTCTCCTCAGGTGTTTGTTCTGCTACGTGAGTGGCCGTTACCGGGAAGCGGAGCAGACTTCCTTCGGTCTTCAGCCTCGGAACCTGGAAGAGGAGCAGGAGGACCTGGGAGGCCGAGGTCAGGGCCAGCAGGTAGAGGCAGGGGAAGGTAGTCAGGAGAAGGGGGCAAACTGTGGCCAGCGGAGCCCCCTCTGGCCCTGGAGGAGCAGCCCTGCCACAGAAAAAGAGAAACAGGTTGACTTGCAGTGACTCATTTCACTTCTGGATGCTCTGGAGGGGAGCACTGCTGCCCGCGAGTCCAACAGGTCCAAACCCGGCTCAAGCAGCAATGCAAGAGAGAAATTCTAATCCTGGCTTTGACATTTGCTGTTTTCATTCTGACTGCACTTCAGCTGGGTTGAAGCCGAAACCCAGTCATGACCAATTAAGGCTGATTTGAGTTCAAATATTTGTTCCAGCCAGAAACACACCTGATTCAGCCAAGTAGTTATACTTCATTGCTTGATTGGGTAAACCAAGTGTGTTATTAGTGATCAGAACATACACTGGATTCAAACCAGGGGCATGCAGATAACACTGAGAATCCTTAGTGTAGAGAGTGATTTTCCTCTTTATCTCAGTATTGTACTTCCAAACCCTTTTGTCTCCTATGCAAAAGAAAATGTGTGGTGTGCATATTTGAGGATCAATGGACCGATAAAAATGGTACAGTGTACAATAGTTGGCCCTATCGTCTGAATGTGCAATCATGTTTAATCCCTAAAGATGCCACAGCGATCCGTAGGTGGAAGTTCAAAAGACCAGCCTCGCCTCAGTGCACACATCTGTTAACTGACAGAACTGGCCATTAGTGTTCTTCATGTTTACCTTGTCCACTTTTTCAAAAATGATCACATGACTGTAACCGTATATAAACATTCCAGTTTATATAACAGTATATAAACATAACAGTATATAAACGTTCCATTTAAATCCTATGTTTCTTACTGATTGCACAGGTCACTGTTAAAATGTGTATTCCTCTTGTATACTTATTTTTGAAGGTCATTATACTCCTTTTGTAGCCCTTTTTTTTGATAGACTGGGACCATATTTTCTTATGAAACATTATTTTCTTATGAAACACGCTTAATATCTTACGTTACTATGTTCATTCATAGGACTGCAATAACTGTACATTGTACACAGTGCAGTTGCAACAGACAGGTGTTTACAGTTTGGAGGTGATTTTAAATTTTGCTTCTCATTAAATAAGAAATGTAAAGGTGTTAAAAAAAAAAAAAAGCTGTTCATTTTGGCAGTGTAGTACTTAAGGTGCTGTCATGTATATTCACGTTCACGTTTCTTGCACAGTGTTTGAGGCATTGCTCTCATTTGTATTGGTAAATAAAGTGTTTCTAGTTTTTATCACATGACCATTTTTTCTGTGATGTTTTTTCTTAACGAAAGTCCATTGGACATGTATCTAATAAAATCAGTGAAATGTTTTATTCGATGTTAAGTGGAATCAGTTTGGCTAATAAGCATGTGCCTAAATGAACTTGGCCGCAGTCGTGGGACTGTATTTCTCTTCGCTTCTTTCATTGCAAGTTCATGTAATGCCATACCTCGCCATTGTGATAAGAGGGCAGAAAGAGCAGCCTGAGGGCAGTCAGCAAGCCCTTGACTTTATCTGTGTGCACTCACAGTGGCTGCAGTATAAACAGATCCTTTTTATTTAGTATCTCTATGGCACTTCCTGTCTCAGTGGGCTTCCTCTTGAGCCGGACCACTATGATAACCTGCACTGTGGGTTATTATCTTTCTATAGTGTGTGTGTGTTTGTGTGTATTGCAGCTATCATATGCCAATTGGCCACTCAACTTGGCGACCGAAGCATTAAGACTGAGCATGGCGCCGCATTAGCCTACTGAGGTTAGTTAGCGGCACAATGCAAAACAACAGCAGCAGCAGCAGCAGCCGCTATAGAGTGCGAGTCTCCAGTGGGTCCGTGTGTGGAAGTGTGTGTTTTCTGGGCTTAGCGCATGCACGCAGGGCCAGATGGGCACTTTCATGAGTGTGTGAGCGTGGATTACTCCGCCTGCTACATCTGGGCCTCCACATGGCACAGCAGACTGCAGCAGGAGCGGCCCCCTCGCCCCCTCTGCCAGGCCGGCCTGCTGACGTCCACGCTCGTCGCCACAGCGCTGGCACTAACGCCATCTGAAAAGGTCACATGCCCTAGCTGCAGCTGCAGCACCGGACAAAGGATCGGACATTATGAGGTCTCTGCTTTGAGCCCTATAAAGAGTATAAACATGGCAGCTTTTGAAACTTTCCGTGGAGTTAATTTTGTGATCAGAGGTCATTTGGATTCGTGCTGTCCACCATTTGGTCCGTGCACCCTTTGAGATTTCATGCTTTTCTTTTTCCTCTCAGCTCTAAATATGTAATCGTTCATATGTTCTTACCAAAGGAAAATAATTCCCAGAGAAAAGTTAAAATTGAAGGTTTTTTGAAACATTTATAATGAACCTCAACCTTATAATGAACCTGAACCTTAATCAGCCAAGATATGAACTTGGTAATGTGGTTTATGACACCTGTCATTATTAAAATAGACAAAAATCTAGTATTTTTTTTTTCTTTTCCATTGTGGTTTCATTTTTGTCCACAGTTATTAAGTCCATTTGATATTCATATCCTACATTTTTTTGCATTTGCATTGTCTTGTTTTCCATGTAAACGTGTTTCTGTAAACAGTTAATATTGACATTTACCAAAATCTATGCTTTAGTATTAAACATACTCTTTCTGTGACTGTTTCCCTAAAACAAAGGCATGTAAACACACATTGTCCTGATCTGCTATTTTATAATGTGCCTCATTCAAAAAGCCGTTCAAGCTGAAACACTCTTTGGGCATTACACCTTCATGATATGATTCCTTTAACAACTAGATGGGTTTTGAAGCGAGTGTGTACTGAGACATGCACAGTGCTAATTTGTGTCATTTGAGCTTATCTTACTTATTAGCTACAATAGTCTGCAGTAAACTGAAAACAAAAGGACAAACAAACCCAGATGAAAATGAATACATGAAAATGTGTGACGGTTAAGAAAGGCATCTGCATATTGCTAAAATGAGCAGCTTAATTCATTTGATTTCATGATTTATTCTCTTGAGAAATATTTTCAGTGCAGTAATCTCTCACCCTGCATCCATTTTCCACTTTACGCAGCCCACAACTTTTCCCAAGCACGGAAAGAGCAATTCAGAAAAGCAGAGTTTGCAATATAAAAAAAGGAAAAGTGTGTTTTTCTGGTTGTTTGTCTTCAAGTAGGCGCGTGTTTAATGAGAATTGTGGGGCTGCCCTCTCCATTGCATGACCTGCATTGTCATTCCGCTCCATTACTGATGAGGTAGACTGGTCATGTGGCTAAAGTGCTTTTCAATTTACATGGAGTGCAGGCTCTCATTTTCCATCCTGGAAACGTAACAAAAATGCTCTCATCGTTTAACTGCAGGTCAGATAAGTAATCAGCTTTGGCTCAGACTGGCCTGGACATCATAACTAGCTGTTAACCCACAGATGACAATCTAGCGAAAAACAGAACAGCTCTTGTTTTTGTCCTTTCTCTGCCCCCAACCCCCTCACTCACGTGTACACACACACACACACACACACACACACACACACACACACTCTGTTCCCGCCATTCTGCAAATGAAACTAATCAGCCTGGCTTTGTGGAGGCAAAAAGACATTTTTTACTTTCTTCTAAAGTGCCTTTTAGCTGCTTTAGGTAGTATTTTAAATATATAGATTCTAGGATGACCTTATTACGTTGCAGTGAATTAATTGATGGTTGCCTATAATGTAATTTGGGTGCAGTGGAGTGAGATGATAAACTGTGACGCCTGATTGTGGCTTAAGGTAACACTCTGTAGCTCTTCTTTTCTGCCTCCAACTTAATGACTCACACCTGACATGAACTCAACAAGGCACTCATTTTAATAGTGATTGTGAAGCAGATGTATACTCAAGGTCTCGTGTGTGCGTGTGTATGTCTGTATGTGTGAGTGTCAATATCTACATAGACACACATATGAATACACACATATGTATACTGACATATCTAAGATACAAATGCATGATATAATGATGTCCCGTTTTGTTAACCACAGTCTCTTAATGAATACTTACTGTTACAGCACTTAGTGGCAAAATTGCTTATAAGTATTATTAGTTAAACACGTAATTATTTTTTTATTATTGTCATGTTTCAGTTAATTTTGTCATTTTGTTTATCATTACTGTGATGTTCTTCTGTGCTGTTAAAATATAAATGTAGACTGAAAGATAAATGAATAAATGAGTTAAACCACTCCCTCCCTTCCACACAAGCCATTGTATGAACTCCACTTGTACTGGTGCACAATGTATCAGCACCCTCTGCCTCATCAAGTATTGGTTGGTTTCTGACTGCAGGACTACTGTTAGTCAAGATATAATATGGGTGGGGGTCATTCTCAGCACAGCAGAGACTCTGACATAGTGGAGACACAGTGGCAGTCTTGCATGATTTTTGAAACTGTGAGGTTGAGAGCAGTCCAGCCAAACAGAATATCCAGCCAAGAGAAGCTCTTTGTCAGAAACTGAGAGAGTAGAGGGTGGTAGGCAGGTGGTGATGTGTGGTGGGTGTTGTCCTTCACACAGTCCAACTAAACTTCATCAAGAGACCATGGGCGTGACTCTTACATGATTTACTTGAAAGTCTGTGCATCAAACCCATGGGCTACATCATCAAGGTGAGAGTTTCTAATAACGTGTCATACAGTACCAGTCAAAAGTTTGGACACACCTTTTCATTCAGCAATTTCCTTTGTTTTATTACTGACTACAGTGTAGATTAATATTAAAAACATCACCTATTGCTCTGATCACAGCTTTGCACACTCTTGCTATTTTTTTTTCAATCAGATTCACGAGGAATTGACCTGGAATCGCTTTTAATTAACAGGTGTTCTTTGACAAGAGTTAATTAGTGGAATTTCATGCCTTCTTAATGTGTTTCGGATCATCAGTTGTGATGGTGGTTGGTCCACAGTTAGTGATCCTGTTCCACTACGGTTCTACTGCACCTTATGGCAAGAAGCACTAAACTCAAAAGATACAACAATCAACAATTATCTTATTACAAAACATATTCTGGTTTGTTTAACTCTTTTTTGTTAACTGCATGCTTCCGTGTGTTCCTTCATCATTTTGTTTGTTTCCAATATTAATCTACAATGCGGAGAACAATAAAAACAAAGAAAATCATTCAATGAGGATTTGTGTCCAAATGACTGACTGATAGTGTATTCTAATAAAGTGAGAGCATCTACAATGTACAGATAATCGAGCAGATGTATCTGAAGCCTTTGGTAGTAAACTCCAATGTTAATGTTTTAAGAGTCAGTAACTTGTTCTTGAGGTGTGCATGTGTGCTGTGCTTTAGCTGCAGGTGGACTAACACTTTGAAGCATCTGAACAGGTTTGGCAGCGCAGATGCCAAATGTCCGGTGCAGTAGGGGGTGGGGGAGGCGGTAGGTTTGATCTGTACACCATGCAGTTACCTGATGGCACAGATGAACAAAACCCATACATCACTTGCAAATGATACGCAAAACACCACAAAGAGCATAATCTGCTCAAACTATACAAACAAATACAAACCCTAACAGTAAAGACATACAAATGCTTCCTTGAAAGTCACACATATTTACACACATTTGTTCATGTAGTATTTTAATGTGAACTCCACTGCTGTAACAACATTTTTCTGTTTATTTAACTGAAAAAAAGTCGTTTTCAAATATAGGATTTGCGTAAGTATTCAACCTCTACATGCAGAGTTTCATGTAACTGCTGTAATTCTTTTGGGGTAAGTATGTATCAGTTTGACACATTTTTCTGATTGATTTGTCCCTATTCTTCCCCCATTCTTGTCCGTATCTTCTCTAGATTAGTGGGATGATGCCTCTGGACAGCAATTTTCAAGATTAGGGCTTTGACAAAACATTTACTTTTCTGTTTCTTTGGTCTTATGCTTAGAGTCATTTATGACATTGAGCTGATGTTCTTATCCAGAATGATGTACATCAGTGCTCAAGTAGTTTACGCCTGTTTCTTAAACATGTAAAGCTAAACTAAAAACAATATCCACTATTTAACTAAGTTACTGCACAGTTGGTACATCAAATTAACACATGTAAAAGAAAAGTCAGAAGTAAGGAATGGATGGGGATAAGAGTTTTTTGTGGGAAATAAGCAAGCAGAAATGAGAGGCATGGTTAGTCAAGTTAAGGACTTAATGTGAGCAGCCACAGGGAGCCAGTTCCTTAGTAAAGGTGTTTTGTGTGTGAACTTAAGAACATGGAAGACTAACTTCATAACTGCATTCTGAATATGTAGAAGTTGTTTTGTTAACTTCAGTGGAAGTCCAGCCAGTAGAGTGTTGCAATAGTCCAGTTTGAAGATGACCAGAGACTGGATGAGTATCTGCGTAGCTTTTGTGGTGAGAAAGGGTCGGATTCCTCTGATGTTGGAGAGAAGGTATCTGCATGTTCTGGAGATCTGGTCAACCTGTGGTGAGAAAGACCGATCGTCATCTAGCATAACCCCAAGATATCTTACCTTAGTTGAAGGGACGATAACAGAGTTCCCAACATAAACTGTGAAGTCGGGCTTGGTGAAGGACTCCCTTTGATGAAGAAGAACTCAGTCTTGCTGGGGTTCAGCTTGAGGTGGTGGGCCGCCATCCAAGAGGAAATGTCAGCCTGACAGTCTGAGATGCGGTCTGAGGCCTGGTTGTTGCTGGAAGGAAAAGAGAGAATAAGTCACGTATCATCAGCATAAAATTTGTACGAAAAACGATGTGAGGCTATTACATCCCCAAGAGAACAGGTATATAGAGTAAAGAGAAGTGGTCCAAGGACTGAGCCCTGTGGAACACCAGTGAATAATCTTCATGGAACAGACTAGGTGCCTTGTCGTGCTGCCTGTTACCTCAGGTCATCAAGGTAGGAAGCCAGGCTGTGCCCGAGATCCCAAGGTTGGAGAGAGTGGGGAGGAGGATCTGATGATTGACAGGTTGACTGATCTAGCCGCATGAAGTTCTTCGGAGATGGCAAGTAGAGCAGTTTCAGTGGAGTGTGCCATCTTGAACCAGGACAGGTGAAGGTCCTGAAGCCTGTTTTGAGAAAGAAATCAGAAAGTGTAGCCTCTCTTACCAGTCGACGTCTTGCTTTAATGCCTGTTCTAGGAAGGTTCTCTATGTTCTCATGAACCTTTCACT
Organism: Brachypetersius altus; assembly: GCA_037974465.1. NCBI lineage: Eukaryota > Metazoa > Chordata > Actinopteri > Characiformes > Alestidae > Brachypetersius > Brachypetersius altus. The sequence continues at coordinate 7,766,278 of JBBPDB010000108.1, forward strand.
TTCTGATGACAGATCTAAACTCTGATATTTTTTGTAAGCATTTCCTGCCTTGTGCATTTAATGGTTTTGTTTCTCACATTAGCAAAAGCCTTAATTTTCACAGCGACTTTCTAACAAAGAAAATGACCCTTTCAAAGGGTGCCTATTATATATTGAGATTCTGCCTAACTGAAGGACCTTATTATGTTTAATTAGGGTCAAATAAGTCTTTATGTAATTTGTGACGTATTTGTCATTTGTATAAACTTTCCAAAGCACAGGGGTTTTAATACTCTAGCATATTTTATTTATTTATCTTTTAAATTAAATTAGACAAATTCTGGAACTGAAAACTGAGCTAAGGTTTTCCAAATCATGTATGTATGTTTTATAATCCAGAAACTTTCAAAAATGAGTCAATACTTTTGAATGCCACGGTATCAGGCATAATATTAATAAAATATTTGCACTAAACTCTTTTTTCAGCAATATTATTCTATTATTTAACAGAATGTAGGCTCTGTGTTCTCATGTAAGTGATTTATTCATACTATGTCTTTTTCATGTAGCACAGATTCAAAAGCACAGTTTTCAGTATCCAAGATGCATGAATTTTCCCAGTATTTAAAGTGAACGTGATCATTTGTCATACGTGAACACACCACAGCACACAGTGTGAACAGCACGAAATTCAACCTCTGCATTTAACCCATTCACCAAGTCAAGCGGGGGGCAGCCAGGAGCACGGCGCCCGGGGAGCAGTGTGTGGGGACAATACCTTGCTCAGGGTACCTCAGCGGTGCCTAACGGTCTTGGGAATCGAACCCGGACTTTCTGGTCGCAGGGCGGATGCCTTAACCACTAGGCCACCCAACTGCCCCTTTAAAGAGTTCACTCATGCACTTGCCATGATAGCCATGTTCATTACCCCTTCTATTATTTGTGAAGGTTTTGTTCATTTTTAGAAATGTAATATTATACATAGCTTGTATGACGTTAGAGGGACGTGACCCACAGCATGTGCTGCTCAGAATTGCGGACTCTAAATTGGTAGTCCCTGAAATCTGTTTTATATGACATCAGTCAGGGCTCTAAAAAGGCTATATATAGCCAAACTCCAGTACCTGCTAAAGGGATATGACATGCTAGCAAATACAGTCAGCTTAAAAGGGGAAATAAAGAGACTGATCTGATGACGGTCAAAGACTCTTTCATGAACCACCCATAACATCAGTGAACATCTCAAAATCCAGAAACATGCAAAGCTAACAGACACCTGCACAAACTTGCATCACACAGATTGATGTGTTCTATCTTAGTCTTATCCTTGCTGTTTGGCTTTTTGGAAAGCTATACTGTCATTTCCCGTGTCATTGTTTATGTCCTTATGTCCTGTTCAATGCGCTTTTTTTTGTTTACCCCATCCATGTGTCTGTTTGTTGTTGTTTTCAGGCTCTGTCGTAGTTCTGCCAACAGGTTCATCGTGCAGCACAAGAACAGAAACAAAGTACAGACAGGGCAAAAGAGAGTGCAAGAAACGCACAAGAGCAACCAAACAACAGGACAAGACAGCCTTTAGTGAAGTAACAGCTATTGTACTGGTTTGAATGAGTGCAGCATTATGCAACTGTATTCTAGCAGCGGAAACTTACATGTGCAAAAATGCAGAATGGAGGTAGAACAACAATAAATACAATTGTGCAAATGTTTCTGCAAAAGGACAGAGAATGTGAAGTATAATAAATGGATGAGTATTTATAGAAGCATTTGAAGTATGAGTTGTTTGTTCAAGACAGAAAAGATCAGAGCGTATATGCATTGTTTGAGGGGGGGGCGGTAGTTTGTATTTCAGTTCTGATTGAGGAGTCTGATGGTCTGAAGGAAGAAACTGTTCTGGCAGTGGAAGCCTGTAAGCTATGGAAGCTTCTGCAAGACAGGAGGAGGGAGAAGAGAGTGTCTGAGTGATGTGTGGGGTCATCCACAATGCTGGTGACTATGCAGATCCAGCCCATGATGTAAATGTCTGCAACAGACGGGAGAGAGACCCCGATGATCTTCTCAGCGGTCCTCATTATCCTCTGTAGGATCTTGTAATCCATTATGAAATAATTCCCAAACCAAGCTATGATGTAGCTACAGAGAATGCTCTCTATAGTCCTGCTGTAGATCGTGGTGAAGATTGAGGGGGATAGGTGCACTTTCCTCGTCGCTGGGCCTTCTTGGTAATGGAGCTGGTGTTGAGGGTCCAGGTGAGGTTATCCGTGATGTGAACACCAAGGACCTCCTTGGTGCTCTTGAGAAGTCTCCACTGAAGAGCCATTGACGTTTGGTGGAGAGTGATCACGACTTCTGAAGTCAAGGACCATCTCTTTTGTTTTTTCCACATTTAGAGGCAGGTTGTTAGCTCTGCACCAGCCCATTAGCCATCATACCTCCTCTCTGTATGCTGCTTCATCGTTTCCACAGATCAAACCCACCACAGACATGTCATCAGCAAATTTAATGATGTAGTTTGAGCTGTGTCAGTATTTATACCCCATGTTTCAGTCTGTGTTTGTGTAATCTTTGTACAGTAATCTTTGGGGCAGTTTGTAGCCCAGTGGTTAAGGCATTCGCCCTGCGATCAGAAAGTCCGGGTTCGATTCCCAGGACCGCTAGGCACCTCTGAGGTACCCTGAGCAAGTTACTGCCCCCACACACTGCTCCCCGGGCACCGTGTTCCTGGCTGCCCCCTGCTTCACTTGGTGAATGGGTTAAATGCAGAGGA
>JBBPDB010000108.1:7769123-7783037 GCA_037974465.1 Brachypetersius altus
ATAAATATAAATAATAGTCAGTACAATGATTTGTTGAAACATGTAGTAAATCCTGAATAAACACAGAGAGTGTGTGTTGAACTGCCTGACAAGCTCTCCTGCCATTTCTCTAAGTTCTTCAGAAAGAGTTCTCCAGGGTTCTTGAAGGACTTTCTAAAGCTCTTCTCCAGGTGTCTCTGTCTGTTGTTCTGTTTTCTGTCCAGATGGTCCACGCTGCTTCAGTAATGTGGAGATCTGCGCTTTGGGGGGCCAATCCAAGACTGATAGAGTTCCATCCTGTGTTTTTCTATCTTTGTGCTTTGACTGTCCTGGCAGTGTGTTTGAGATCGTTGTTCTGATGCTGAAAAATAAAGTCGTCGCCAAACAGACACTTTCCAGATTATATTGGAGATTCTCAAGTCATTTGCACAATACAGTACTGATACAGAATTGTGAACCCATATTGAACAGGAGGTTGCTCTGAAATTGTAGCTGCTAAAGATTTTCAGAGATTAAGTCCAGTTCTACACTCCTTTGTCACACATTTGATTTACATTATATTATTAATAAACCATAATTCCTATTTATACTGTCATTTCTATAATGAATTGGACATTCATTCTCCATTCTGCACATTGTTTGGGCCTGTTCTGACTTTTTAATATAAAAAATACAGGCATAAAAGGTAAAAAGCAATTTCTTTCTCTCTGTAAACATCCCGCCACTTTATCTACTCACATCAAGGGCAGCTCCAAAATAATTAACCAAATTAACTACTAGTGATACCTGGGATCTCCAAAGTGGTCCACACTTTCAACAAGTTTGTGTGTGTGTGTTTGTGTGTGTGTGTGAGTGTGTGTGCATAGAAACCTGTTTTTTGTATTCTCTTATCTCTACCATGATTAGTGTGTTGGGGGTGGAGGATGTTTTGTGTGTGTGTGTGTGTGTGTGTGTGTGTGTGTGTGTGTTGTGTGTGTGTGTGTGTGTGTTGGACAGTGTTAGGAAGGGTCAGGGGTTGGAATGTGGCCTTTCTTATCAGTGTGTGAAGCAGAGAGTGAGATGTTACTAAATCTTCACCCCTCTGCCCTCAGCTTTAACACACTGCCACTGCGGCTACATCCAGAACTTTCAATAAACACCAGAGCTGTACACCTGTGTAATTAACATGTAATTACACACTGATTAACCCCTTCAGTAGAACATATCTCCCTGTCCTCCTGCAGTTTCAGTGGCTCCCGGGTTAAAAACTGTAGCAAAATTAAGATTCGGCTTCTCACTTTCCAGACAGTTTATTACCAGCAGCTCCATATCTCTACATCTGTAAAACTTCTCCAACTCTTAGATCATCACTGCACCTCCTGCACATTTGGGTTCAGCGCCTTCAGCCGTGTTGGGCCTGTCCTTAGGAACACAAGGCATCCATAATACTGCCTATCTTCCAAATCCCTTCAAAAAAAAAAAATGTTATTCTGTCTGTCTGGCTTATAATATTATTGTATAGCAAACACCACTTTTACTGTTATACACTGATTTTATTTGTTGAAATCAGATTTTACTGACACACTCTGAGTTCTAAAACACTCCCTCTCTGTAAAGGTAAGGTAATAAACTGTAAAGGTTCAGTTCTGAACTATAACTGAATAAACAGTTTTACGCTAAATGGAGCGTTACAGTGGTTACAGTTGTGTCTTTCATTGGAAAAAGCGGTTTGCCAGTCAGTGGTTTGAGCAGGGCAGGTGAGACTGAGCTGAGTTTTGGCTGAAAGCTTTGTTCTCCAGGCTGGTGTTTGAGAGAAGATTCCATCATTACTGTCACTGGGAGCTCCAGTAGCGAGGATCAGTTAGCTGATCCTGATGATGTCATCACAAAAGCCCTGACCGAATACTGAGGGTCCCGGGAATGTTTTTTAACTTCTTAGAACAAGTAAAACAATTCGTCCAGAAGGCCAGTGATTGTAAGGCGTTATGATTCCCATAAATGAAATAAAAATGCTTAATTGTACAAGTATCAGTCAGTTTGGATGTAATTTCAGTGCAGAAAATGATGACACAATTGATACCTGTTCCAGTAAGATGTTACAAATGTTTATGTTGGTTTATGTTGGGTTGTAATGAAAGTGTTACATACTGTGCTTTGCAAAAATCTTAAGTCACCCATCATTTCTTCATATTTTGCTTCCAGAGATCCAGACTTACTTGTATTTTAATGTGGTCTTGAGGAACAGTTCTCCAGGCTTCCTGAAGGACATTCAAAGACTCTCATTTCCAGTCCAGTCCCTGAACCTGATCAGATTCAGAGGAATGTTTTTGTTGTTTAAGACACACAGTGACCTACGTCTGAATCAGAGTTGAACAGAAAACAGTTTTCACACCCACAATGAGTTTCAAAGCAAAATATAAAGAAATGAGAGGTGGCTCAAGAATTTTGCTCAGTACTGTAAATGTCATTAAAACCTTTTTAATGACAGTAGATGGACTGCAGTAAATGGTCTCTAGTAAAACAGCGGCTCAAGTTACATTTCCGAGTGATGCGGCAATAGGGGGTGAATCAACAAATTTCACTGCTATTTCTTGTTTCTTTAAAACCAGTTTTCAAATGGTGTGACTCAGATGCTCCCAGAGTGCATTTTCAAAATCACAGCCAGAAAAGCAAAAATGCTGGAATGTCAAGTGTGCTTTATATGTGTGAAAGTTCTGCAGCATTTCAAAATTAATACTGCAGTATGTTAAAATAGATATTGCACATAATATTGCAGATTCACATAATGAGATTAGTAACAATATTACACATATTGATCATTTGTGGACAAAAAATAAGAAATTGAACAACTGAGAAGCAGATTCAGAGTTTTTTGGTGCAGTGAGTGTAGAAAGATTGAGGTTAAGGGGGCGATAGTCAGGGTTTTGGTCTTCTATCTGAACACACAGTGAGATACAGAGCTACCTGTTGTTCTCCTGAGCCAGGTTTCATCCCATAATCCTCTTGCTCTTTCTCTCATGTGATTCTCTCATCCAGTCGCTGTGCTGGTGGGCTGGTGAAAGTCAATTAGGATGTGAGTCTACGGCCCCGTATGGAGGGATTAGCACTAGTGCTAGTGTTTTGACGGAAGTCCTCTACCTCCTGGGGTCCGGGCAGCCGACCCTTAACCCCTCTGGCCAGGTGCCAATTTAGAGAATATACGAAAACCCTGCTGTCTAGTCCAGATAATTCAGGACATGTTATGCACCCCAAAAAGGGTGGACAGGGTCAGAGGTTGTCATGGATACCCAGCAGGTGATGAAATGAAATCAAGGGTGTGTAGAGTTTTAGAGCGTTATGGAGACCGAATCCCCCTCAGGATGCTGAGAACATTTTGTATTGAAGGGGACTCTCCATGAGGCAAAATACTTTTTCTTCCCAAAATCTGAAACTTTTATTTAGCTTCTTTGGGTCTGACAAACATTTCTAACATCTTAAGGCAATAATCACCAAATATTTTACAGTAAACACAGATGCAAAACTACTCTGGAACTGATCAAACCACATGTAAGGACTTAAAAAAACAATTAATTTAATTATGAAATTACATTTAACCTTAGCCAGCTTAGACCTGCATATATATTTACATACATATGGGCAGCTGGTGGCCTAGTGGTTAAGACTTCGCCCTGTGATCAGAAAGTCCGGGTTCAATTCCCAAGACTACTAGGCACCTCTGAGGTACCCTGCTCCACGGGTGCTGTGTTCATAGCTGCCCACTGCTTCACTTGGTGAATGCCTTAAATGCAGAGGAAGTATTTCGTGCTGTTCACACTGTGTGCTGTGGTGTGTTCACATATGACCAGATTGTCACTTTCACATATCTTGTTTCTTTAGTTCATCTTGGTAATATTCTTTCATGTTGCTGTAAGGGTTGGGCCATTTTATTCGTATACGCAGCGGAGTCAGTCGCCCGAGTATTGGGTGATGATAGCTCGGGACTGGACTGTGTATGTGTGTAAACTAGACAGGCCAGGCTAGTGAGAGAAGGCTGGCTTGTCTGGTGCTCGTGACAAGTCAAGATGTATTGAAGTGTGTGAGTGTGGTGTCGTGTGATTGGTGGAGAGCGAATGGATGTGTGGTCATAAGCCAGCTGATTCTGTGCGGGAACACTTACTCATTTACCTGGGTGGAAGTGGAGAGAGAAGACTCTCTGACGGCTGGAATCGAAACCATATCGCCTTTGTACTCTCTGGTGGAAGAGAGGGGTTCGTACTAATTCAGAAACTATACGTATCCTTCATTCTCTTTGTACCTCCTACAGACAAGCCTGAAGCAACCGGAGTGAGACTGGGGGTAGAGCGAAAGACCCAGAGCCACAGAGATGCTGAGAGTGAGACGAGACTTGTGAGTAAGGCTGAAGGCCTGTATGTCAAGCAGCACCCAAAGGAAGGAACTTTGGCTGAGCAGGGGCTCAGTTAGAGAGGCTGCGAGACAGTTGGACTTTCCCGTACAGTGTGTGTCTGATTTTGAGTTGATTGAAATAAAAGCTCCTAAGTTCTTTTCATTCACTCTCGACTGTGTGTGCGTCCTTTCCGCCCAGGCCACCATGACAGTTGCTCTTTAGTTATACCTTTAGTTTTTGCTGTGTTCTTTGTAAACCCCAGAAACCTTCATTTATGTTTGAGTTTTTAATTTAATTTTTTTTAATGAAACATTAGGGATCACGTGTTTCCATCCTGTATGCCTCGGCTGTATCATTACATTCACAATCACCATAGAGAACATGCTTTTGCATATTTTATTCCACAATTAGCAATTTGTTACTGAAATTAACATGGACAGGTGAAACAAAAATGTAGGTTTAAAGTTGAAAAATGTTTTGTTTCCTGCAACATGTTAAACCCTTTGCATTCATCAAATTTTCTTAAACTTTAGCTATGCACGTTGAAATCAATGAAAATGAAATACAAAACTTGATTAGTTCAAGTTTGTTAAAAGCCAGAAATAAAGTGACGAAGAGGAATGTCTCTCTGATGTTTTTTACATCAGTTGCTCAGGGGTCAAATGTTGCAATATGTATTTAGTTGTAGATGGAAATAGCTTAAAGTAGACTCAAAGTTTAAAAATCCTCAGATCAAGGATCACATTGATTACTGAAAAAGCAACTGCAGACAGTGCAGTAGTAATAACCGCCATATAATTACCAACTACTGACTCGTTAAGGTTCAACAAGGGTGTAGTAAAATGTCTAAAAGGTCGTGCGAAAGATTATCATGTGAAATTAAAATTAAATTAAATTAAAGCTTAATTCCGTTGCTTTATTGACTCTAGCTGTTACGTAATATTGTAGTAATAAGCAGCCAGTTAATTAACAACCTCTTGCTTTACAAGGGCTTTATACTGAAGTGTAATTAAAATAGGTAACATTGAGTTACAGGATTTCGTTTGTTTTCACGGGCAATGACATGTGCAACAGCTATAGATGCATTCGTTACAGTAAATTCAAATGTATGTATTTTTAGATTTTTATGGAAATTAGAGAAAAGGAGTATGCATGGTGTTTGGAGGAAAAAAACATATTTAAAATCCTTTTCTGAATGTTCATTGATTTTTATATTTAAAGTCATATCTGACTTTGTAAGCCCAGTTGCTCTCACTCAAATCATTGCTTCTATCAGTTAGTGCTTAAGCTTTAAGCTGCAGTTTCTTTCTGCTGTTACACCAGAGGAGAATCATTGATTTAATTTATTTACTTCAGATTGCCAGCAACGATCTCTCTCTTTAATATACTTTACATTAATACATTAAAACATGTCTGCTCATATTCCAAATATATGCATGTTCAAGTGGCTGCCAGATCATCATTAGTGACCTTTTGCTTGACAAACATGGCATATTAGCGAGTGATGTATGCAAATGGCAAAACAACAACAAATTTTCACAAACCCACTCTCAGCAAGAGGTTAATTAAATAAATTACACTTAGGCGGCGTGAGATGCTGTGTATATGAGGTGGCGTAGTCACATTATTACTGCAATGAGAGAGATACGTGTCTGACCTTGAGTTAAAGGAATTATGCATAGCATCCGTGGCCTTTGAGATGGGCTGACAGTTCGCTGCTCTGCGCTGGCTTGTCATGACAAAAGCTTGTGTGTCACTACTTATGGGCCTGGCTCACCTGACCCAACCCTCACTGCAACCAGCTGCAAGATAAAACCCAAGAGAGGCAGACTGGTTCTGATCCAAATGGCCAGAGTTATTGTTTTTAAACAATACAATAACATGCTGCTAGGTCAGATGCCATTGTAAAATAATAGGGGCTTGTGTCCGCCGAGCTTATTTAAAGCGATACGACACAGAGACCTGACGTTGCAGAAAATCCTCGGCTGCCTGTCCCGTCTGCTTTGTCTTCCAGCTTGATAAAAACAGATGAGCTGGGCTTGGAGGGTGGCAGCCGTGCCATTGAGTCATCAAAAACACCAGGCACAAACAGAATTTTCCATGATGTTGATGAAGTCTGAATGATCGCAGGTATTAGATAAAGTGTGCTGTAATTTGATATTAATCATTTTTCATTCATTGTTAATTAAAACAAGCCTAGAAATTCCAATCTATCCAAACCATACCTGTGCTAGCATGCAGAGGAGAAGATATTTACAATAATCTGACTTTGATGTAAGTTGTTTTGTGTGGAATCTACTTTCTTACCATATTTTTGCTGTTATTAATGAAACAAAAGTGTTTCATTATGATCTTGTCAATATATAGAGTAGATTCCTTGTGTTTTTATGTATTAATGAACTTATGTAAATATGTGCACTTCAAACCGTACCTCCACACTTATGCTTAATCCAACCTTGCATTTTTCCAAACATGTGGAACATATTTGTGCTTGAGCCCACGTGCAAGTGACCTCTGGGACAGTGTGTGTTCAGAGTGTTGCTCTTGAGCTTCAGTGAGGAGCTTCGTCTTTCACCTGTAATCTGATGCGGTGCTGAACGGAGAGCGAGGGCTGGAGGCTGGAGCTTCCACCAGTGATTTATGATTGAGGACATGTTCATAAAAATATCAAAACAATCGGAGCTCTGCTGGGAGAAGATACCGGGGCGTTACGTACATCATGCAGGACAGGCTGAGCCTGGGATGCGCCAGGGCAATGGAAATAGGACACCTGTCCCGATGCCTGTCCTCCGGTCTGTTTTAACCCATATACCTCTAGAAGCATTGTTGTCATTCTGCTATACATCCAGTTTACAACATATCAATACAATATTGCATTATTTGTATGATTACATCATTCACTATACAATGTTTTCCACTACTGATCAAAAGTCTCTTTTTATAATTACAATTATTTTATTCAGTATGAAAAAGGACTAGAGATTGTTTCATCCAACATGTCAAGTTCTTGGAGACAGTAAGAAGTTATTCCGTGATAAATAATAGACTGTAATTATTTATTTACAGTAATTCCTTGCTATCTGCTTGAGATGTGATCAAACTGCTTTTTTCAAATATGAGGCATTCTTGATGTTTATTTTATTATAACTTCACTCTCAGTGTTGTAGAGCATTCTCAGTCATTGCAGAATCGTCTATAAATCTGCTCATCATTCTGGACACATCCAGCATCTCCTGCAGCTTCAAGTTATAGAGCAGTAGCATCATGATCAAATCAGTGATGCATGTATCTGCAACATATTAATTTTAGGGCAGTTAATTTTATATTAATTCAAAGACAGTAGACTCTAAACCGAGGTTTCTATACAGTACTCATTAAACAATAGCAGAACTCTTTTAAAGCCAATTTTTAGTGGTTTCTTGAACGACCTTATGTCTATCATAGGAAAGAACAATTGACCTAGGGAGGGAACCATTTGCATTCAGTCTATATTCTCTTTTTTTTTTCATTTTTTCATCACTCATCACTTTCAGTCTCTCAAAATTAAAAGCATCCTCAAATTAAAAGCATAATCAAATGCATCCTCTTGTACCAACAAACAACTCTGCATTCCGGATTGTAAGTTTGATATTTGTGGCATTGAAAATATCCGCTCGTGTTAATTAGCTGCAAGTGAGAATAGACTGAACAACACAGAGTGATATAACAGAGTGTTTCTTAAATGTATGTATTCATTTATTCATGAAAGCTGACAACTCTTCCTTTTGCTTTCTGGAGTACTTTTGGAAGGCGCGCTGGCCTCCCAGAAGACCAGACGCTTCTGTATACAATCACAGTGAAACCTGAAAATGTGTGTGTGAAGGGCCGAAGCTAAATGTCACTCCAGCATGGACCTCGTCTGCCCTTTGGAAACACATTAGGCGAAGTAAGGAGGCTTTGTTCATGCGTCTCTTTCCTCTGCATTCCCACTGACATTGAAACATGGTCGCTATAGGCCGAAGGAAAAAAAAAAAAGCTTTTACACTGATGTTGGCTGAAGAGATTTCACATGCGCCGTTATATAGCACAGAGGCCGAGATCAATGCACAAACGTTGCACAAAATCTCTGGGATGAATTCTGGAAAAAAGTGGAGATGATTGCAAAATAGTGGCATTTCACTTCCTGCAACTCTCCGTGTCATTTCGCAGGTGGCTCTGATGGATTGGCTCCAAGTGAGTGGATGGATGAAGAGCAATTTATATGTTAAAAGTATCTCGGAGTGCCACGATGTAGCCTCCGACGCACGCACTTAATTCCACTTCCATCATTACTATTCCAGAAATCTCAAAGATTTTCTGTCAAGTTGTCTCGCCCGAACACAGAAATCATCTCCAAGTAACACAGTGTTCTAGCGAGACAAATTTCACCCGACATGAACAATTGCGAGCCGACACCGGCAATGCTAGAGTTGTGTGAAAGTCAGGATGTGTAATTCTTTTGTTCACAAAAAAAGTGAAAGGGGATAGAGGAAAGAAAAAAATGCCAACAGCCAATTTCCACCAGGAATGTTTTAACAAAGCAGTTAATTCTATAATTAATTAAAGAAAAGGAATCACAATTCAGTGAGCGCTTCAAATTAATCTTCGGAGATTTGCTCTCACACATTTGACAGTCTCTCTCTCTCGCTCTCTCTCCCTCTCTCCCTCTCTCTCGCTCTCTCTCTCTCTCTCTCTCTCCCTCTCTCTCTCTCTCTCTCTCTTCTCACCCTAGGCATGGTGGAAATTATAGCAGTTCTTCTTCTGTCTTTTTTCCTCGTCTCCAGTTATTCTTTGGCTCTATTTCTGGAGTTCTGGCGTGGCTACGGGCTTGACTGCAACGTTTTCTTTTCCCTCAACTCACTGAAACACAGCTGGTCTGGTCGCGTCGCCAGTGTGCTGTGATTCATTGTGAATAAAGCAGCCTGCGTGTGCCTTTACTCTGTTAAGGGAGAATTTTTCATAGCGAGAGCAGAGGCTTGACAGACAGTGCGACGTTGGTGAGTCTGGCCTTCGGGGCCCATGCGGGGTTGTAATGTTGTATTATTTACTTTAAGGGTGAAATTGCTGAGAAGGAGGAAGGGTGCCAACAGAAAAGGGCGTTTTAAGCGTGATTATAATTGGCTGCATCATGAAGCCAATCTTAAGAGATGAGGAGGGTCAAAACAAAGCAAAAAAACCCTTCTCTTGTTCTCGGCAGAAAGTGTGACGCTAACGGAAGGCTGACACGAAACATTGCTGTTCCCTTGCGAGAAACGTTGTTTTTCTGTTTTACAACACGTTTACATTTCCGCCATCAAATCCTTCTCTGTGTACATCTGCGCTCCAGAAGCAGTGCCGCCATTCCTGCTGTTATGCGCCGCGAATGCTGCAAAGTTATGTCAAATGTTTTGCTTTCTTCACTCAAAGGGGGGCACTTTCCTGTTTCTCAGGGTTGGCAGGGGGCATGAAATATTTCGACTGTGGGCTCATGGCTTAGACCTACCTCTCATTACTCTGCGTTCGAGGACTCGGGCTGGACTCCTTCAGCACGCTCTCTGTGCCCAGTCACAGGACCCAGCTCTATAAATACTCCAAACTGGGCGGCTCTGTCTGCAGCATGCCGCCATTTGGCGGGTGATAAGGCGCTAATTAGTGGCTCTTAGCAGGAATACCACTTGCGAGGAACGCAGCTCACGTTGGCGTTGTCACCGAATGTTCGGAGGACGATCATATCCGCCCCCCCCCCTCTCCCACAAGCTCACTCCAAGACTTGAAAGATGTTCCTATTAACACTGGCAACCAGAAACCTGTTTTTCCTCCCCTCCTCAGCTAGTCCAGTCTGACAAATGAAGCCGGCGAAGTCAGTAGATTAAGATAAGAACTTATCTTCTGCTATGAGACAGACTTCTGCATGTTGTATTTTTTTTTCTCTCTCCTCTCCTCCTCATTCCCTCCCTGCAGATGCTGCTGCTATAGTAATTAGGAGGGCTGTGTAGTCCAAATGAACTGATAGGGGTTTTAACCCTGTCATGTGCTGACCTTTACTGCCAGTGGGTGGGCAAAGTGCCACTGGAAGACAAATTCTAATACTCATTTACACGTAGAATAAAGGTTGAAGAACCACTGTTGAGAAGCCCCCCCCTCCTCCTCCTCTCTCTCGCTCTCTCTCTCTCTCTCTATTCCTCTGTCTTTTCAGGTAAATGTGATGAGGCACTCTGTAGGATGAGTGCTTTGTGCCATCCGGTCTTATTAAAGCACAGAATGGATTCTCGGGGTCACTGAACAAGGCTGCCATGGTTCATACGTCTTTGAGAGCATCACTTAGAAATATTCAACAAGGCCTCACCATAGGACAGCCCCCCCCCACCCCACCACCCCCATATTTAAAATGCCCTTTTAAAGTTCAGTACAAGCATGCTATATTGAACTGTCTTAAAAGGAATAGCTGCAGAAGCAGACAATATCAGCACTGCTCACTTGACCACAGCTACCACAGACGAGGGGTGCCTACACCAAACCTGCACATGAACATGGTGATGTGAGCTGCTAGCGCCCGCTTGAAAATGCCAGAGATGATTCTGAGTCACAATTTTGACTCCGCAATCCCAGAACTGTTTCTTGGTGCCTCTCGAACTTCAAGCCGAGCTAAATATTTGATTGAATGAGCCGGACTTTTCATGCCTCTAATCTATATTTCTTTCTCTTGTTGCATTAATGCGAGAGTTGCTGCCGCTCTCTCGCTGCAGGACGCCCCCTCACACTCGCATTCTTTCTGATTAGCTTTTGTGCTTTTGTGGGTTTGATGCAGAATGGTTGAACTTTCACAAGCCAAGCATTCTCATTGCTGGACATGATGCTAAACACACAAAAAAATCTCGCATTAAAAAAGTGTATTGAATATATTTCAGCTGTGTGTATAATGTATACAATATATGTCACGTCAACGCAATTATGTTTTTAGGTTTTACTTCATTTTGGCGATTTTTGTACTGATGTATAATGCGGTTGTATGCAAAAGATGAATGCCATGTTTTGTTGATTTTCTAAGTAAAAATTATTACACATCATCTATGAAGAAAGCAAATATGGCAAATGTTTCCTGCATAGTGTGTAATTAATTGAGTTTAACACATTTGATAAGATACTAAACATGATACAAAATGTGCCAAACTTTTTGCATGTTAATTCAATATGTTGAGAGCAAAAAGTAACATTGCATTCAAATGTGTAGAAGTGTGTTCTTGTGCACTCAGAATAATCAACAGAACACTTCATTCAACCAGGCGTGGCCAAACATTTACATTCAACTATTTCATTCCAATGGAAATCAAGTATATTCAGTGTATTTTCCGTTACTTGCATGTTCTCTGTCACCTGAAAGCACCATGTTGATATGGATCCCCTGCTAATCACTCTTTACTTGACATGTGAAAGGGGTGAGGCACTTGTTTACCCAGCTCAGAGGTAGCAAAAACCATCCTTCTCTTCCAGAGAGAGGGAGAGCCTCTTAAATAATGAAATGAGAGGGAAAACACATTATACTTCCAATTTTAATGGTCTTTAAGTGAGCGAAGCTACATGAAAGAGTGGCACAGAGATGCAGGAAAGGCCCGACTTCACTGGGACATAAATGGCATGTGTGGCTGTTGGCCATGTTGACGTGGCTTTGATGTGAGCCCTAACTAGCTCCACGCTCGGCTCCGTGGCACATCGCGCACAGCCTGACTGATAAGAGTATTCCATTTGTGTGCATCCCTCTTGTAGTTGTGCCAGCTATACCTTTAATTTGATATTCTCTAATGTCTCAGTGCAGGCGCCATTAAAAGAAGAGCCCCATTAGTTTGTTGTAGATCGCTTTTTTCATACTTTGTTCTGGAGCTTGCCGAGCTCTGCTTGACCATCAGCTCTTGAAGTGTTGTCATATTTATCGGTGCACAACATAATGGGATCAGAAACTATTTACATACTGGGATCAAATTTGCCACCAGGGCATTAATAATTAAAATGGCACAAAATCAAAAGGATGGAGGCTTTTTTGTGACCAGGGTTTGATGTCTGTGTTGACAGAAAGGCATTGGAGGGCCCCATAAACACAATTATTTCAATTCTGGAAATACTGTGCAGAATGAAGTGCTACAAATAAGAACAGAGGACATGTAATGTCACAAAACAGTGGTGGTGGTGGTGGAGGGGTGGGGGGTTAGGATGCAGAAGAGATCCCTTCACTGAAACATTTGTAAAACTCTGGTCATGTATTCCTGCCTCAGCCACAAAAAGCTCTGTGTTTATATTGCAAGAGTCTAATCAGAGACATACTTCCCAGTTTACGGTCAGTAGTAGTGGCTCTGCACAGTGGCCCATGGCCACTTATTAAAATGTGCCAATTATGATACATACATGTCTAACTTATCCTTAGTGAAAAATATTATATGGACAAAAGTATTGGCTGATTGACCATTACACCAACAGGGACTTTAATGACAGTGCATTCAAATACATGCACTTTAATATGGAGTTGGTCCCTCTTTGCAGCCATAACGGCTTTCGTTCTTCTTGGAAGACTTTCCACAAGATTTTGGAGTTTCTGTGGGAATTCATTCTGTAGAGCATTTATGAGGTCAGGCACTGATGTTGGATGAGAAGGCCTGGATAACAATCTCCGTTCCAGTTCATCCCAAAGGTGTTGCTTAACTGCTTAACTTTACTTGTTTCCTTAAGTGAAAGGAAAGGTTTGGTGAAAAGTTGTCAGCCCTCTATACACGCTAATTCCTTCCTACAACCCTGGGGGCTAAGCCCTCCTTGTCTTTCCGTCCTAGTGATGTCCCTGTTTCACAGTAGGCAGCTTGCGTAGTATAGACCCAGCTCCCAACCTAACTTTGTCAATAGATTAACGGCAACATTTTTTTTAGTCAAGTTCTTCCACACCGAATTCATCCAGTCATGTCCTTATGGGCCTTGTTTTGTGCACTGGAGTCATACTGGAATAGAAAAGGTTCTTCCCCAAACTGTGTCCACAAAATGGGAAGCATGGCGTTGTCTAGAATCTATGCTGAAGCATTAAGATTGATCTTCACTTCAGAGCCACCTGGATTCAATAAACTTTTGTCCATTTAGAACAGATCAGTATGTGGAACTGGGGCTTCTGCATGCACTGTGGTTTCATGGATGCGCTCTGATAGTTTCAATGGTGCAGATGCATTTAGAAGTGAATTCATATCACTAAAGGTTTATTATTAAGTAATGGTACGGTAGGAGGATGGTAATGGTAGAAGACAACTGAAGTATGGAATATATTAGTGCTTGCAGCACAAGGGGACAAAGGGAGGCTTTGCATGCTGTAACAGGACCTTCCCACCCAGCAGATTTTTAAAAATTGTCCTGTTACAAACAGCTTGCTTTTTTTATGTCGGTCGTTAGGTAGTATCGTTATATATTAGGGCTGTCAGTAGATTAAAATATTTAATCACGATTAATCTCATGTTTGCCATAGTTAACTCTCGATTAATCGCACCTTTAAGTCTGTACTAAATATACTGTTTTTAATACTCTTATCAACATAGGAGTAGACAAATATG
>JBBPDB010000108.1:7783137-7794381 GCA_037974465.1 Brachypetersius altus
TAAGCTCTCCGTGCTCGACATGTCGGCGGAATAACGTAACATAATGGAGCGGGGTCACGTGACTCCACACGCGGTAGAGTTTTTAAAGGGAAAGTAATCGAAATAATCGACCTGGAAAAATTTGATCGATTATTGGTTCTGAACGCCGAGAGCCACCCCCCGTGTCCCTGTCCCCTCATGTCTCCAGGTATTAAAGCAGTCGGTCCATTAGAGGAAGATGGAGAAGCTGAAACTGGTTGGAAGTTGGTGTGGTGAAGGCGGGGCTTTGCACAGACATGTAGGCCATTCGTTTACATCCTTAATAAATGTACACACACACACACACACACACACACACACACACACACACACACACACACACACAGTCTCTGTCTGACCTGGTCTGAACAGCTGTTCTCGTCCGGTTCCCCCCCGATGACGAAGAGTCTCCCAGCACAGCTGGTCACGGCCGGCGAGCTCACAGCCTCCTTCATGGGCGCCACCTCCGTCCAGCGGTTGGAGAAGGAGTCGTACACTTCAACACTACTGAGACAGCACTGGCCTCCATACCCTCCCACCGCATACGCCTGCAGAAAACACACACACACACACAGAACATTACAGATTTACCACCAACAACCAGAGATGATCCCGAGTCATGTTTACCGAGTCCAGGTCGAGTCTCCAGTCTCTGAGCTGCAGTGTTTACAGACGGAGACTCTGTGCTGTGACTAAACATTTAGAGCTCAACATTTAGAGTCCGAGTCAAGCCTCGAGTCGCTGAGGGAAGTCTAAAGTCAGGTCCGAGTCTCTGTTTGTGCGACTCGATTCCGAGTTTCAGACTCCAGTCCCCATCTCTGCCTACACACACATGCAGACATCGACTGACGGGGGCTGTCAAAGCTAATTCAACACACACACACACACACACACACACACACACACACACACACACACACACACACACACACACACACACACACACACAGGATGGAGAATGGAAGCTAGGATACAGTTCAGGCTGGGGATAAACAGGGAGAGAGTGAAATACAGAACAGGTGTAGTGGGGGAAACCAAAACAAGGGCATGAATAGTGAGAGGGAAGGGTCATGCTCAGCACTCTGGTAACCCAGACCATCACATTCCAGTTAAACATGAAGGTTGAAACATGAAGACTTCAACAATATCAATGGTAGTGTGTATGATGTTCGCAATAATGAAAAGACAACCTACACAAGCAAACTGGTTGGACCAATACAGGGGTTACTGGGATGGGGAACAGGGACTGTCTGTAATGAATTTACAGATGTCCTGGGGACCTAAAACATGAGAAACGCAATGCAATAGGCAATCCCTGCCTGACAGTTCCTATTTTAAACAAAAGCTCATAACCATCAATCTTTATGAACAGGCGATCTGTGCAGAGTTCAGGGAGGGAGCAAAGACCTTTGGTGTGATCAAACCACCACTGACAGATGTGTCAGCCCTATGCTAACACTGATTAGGCAGGACATCACTTTACCATGTTTTCAAATGTTAAGTGACAATTTTGTGGAATAGTGCTTTGTCAAATTGTCTGGAGGGAAAAAAAAGTGTAAAAATGTTTGTGTTAAATTAATTTTCTCAAAATTCACATTTACATTCACAATTATTAGTCAAGTAAAATGCCAGTTTCTTTCATGACTAATTTAGTAATCTGTTGAAAATGTACTTCTTATATATACAGTATTAAAAAGTTAAAAGGCTATAAACAAGTTAAGAAAGGATAACAGAGTGAGGGAGGGGAACGAACAGGAGGAGGCAAAAGATGGGCAGCCTGATGGTCTTTAATCTGGTAGGCTAATCCACTTGATTATGCTTAAAGCACTTTAGCATGTCATCACTACACTTCAAAACCTCACACAACCTCATATGGTCATGCACTCAAAAACCCACACCAACACACTTTTGTGACAAGCATTTCACTTAACAGAATCATTTCCCTAGCTTGAAATGTTAGAGCCCCCTGGTTAGAAGATTTAAGGGTCTTTCATAATTGAGCCCCGAGTGCATTTCCTTTTAGTGCACATTTCATGGATTTTGCCTACCATCTGCAGCTCTCTGATGTCTCAAGAGAATCCTTCATGCACTCATGATGAAGTTACAGCCAGGGGTAAGAAATGTCCCAATATGTTACCATTATCACAATGCACTACTGTTTACATTTTACATTTATTTAAGATTTAAAATTATTACAAAATATTTTCAGATGTTCAATGGTTCAAATGTTTTATGGGAAGCATTAAAATGCCCTGTTATATATTTATCTAGATTAATCGCACTGTAATCTTAGAATTAATCTAGATTAAAATTTTAATTTTAAAAGCCCCCCAAAAACTGATCCAAAGCCACACTATGAACTGAAATTTAAAATAATCAAGTCAAGTTATTATTGAATTAAAATTATGTCCTGGCTGTTGAAGCTGCTGTAGGTAGCAGGCGGGCATTAGGACCCAGGCGGAGCTGCACGGCACTGCACGTTAGCGAGTAGCAACCAGAGCCCGTTTAGTAATATTTCTCTGGTAGTGCCGTTTGTACTCAGTTTAACAGAACAATACTATGAGTGTCCATCACTGTTCACTGCTTAACTTTACTTATTTCCTTAAGTGAATGGAAAGGTTTGGTGAAAAGTTTTCAGCCCTCTATACACGCTAATTCCTTCCTACAACCCTGGGGGCTAAGCCCTCCTTGTCTTTGCGTCCTAGTGATGTCTCTGTTTCACAGTAGGCAGCTTGCGTAGTATAGACCCAGCTCCCAACCCAACTTTGTCAATAGATTAACGGCGATATTTTTTTTAGCGCCCGATAAGAGTCTCACATTAACGTAGCACGTTAACGCCGATAACGTCCCACCACTAGTTTAAACATTGTGGGAATGGCAGTTATTAAACCCACATTAGTTATTAAACCCATCAAAATCCAAAATATATGGCTTTATAAGTAGATAGCCAATGAAAGGTTTCTTGTTAACGCCAGGCAGAGCAACAGAGCAACAGTAGCAAAGTCAAAGCTAGATCATGTGGTTTTATTGCCGTCATCTGGATAGCAAAGTATGTTTAAATTCTCTTCATTCAAATGATCATCTCCCATCAGAGATTCCTGAAACCTTCATTCTTTATTATTATTATTATTATTATTATTATTAGAATTATTATTATTATTAGTAGTAGTAGTAGTATTTTATGTTGACTAGACATTAATGAACAAAATTAAATTTTATTTTGTTCCATTTACTTTCATTTTCATTTAAATACAAATAAATTGCTCTGCAATGTTTCAGTCCTACTCCATGAGCAGTTAGATGTTGAGGCAACAAAGTTTATAGAACTCAGAATTGAATTTCTTTATACATTTTCGAGTGTTCATATCAAAATAAATGGAACAACAACACTGAGAAATCTCATAATTAAGGTGAAGAGAACTGAAAGGGAGAAAGACCTCATACATCATCCATCTTAATAAATAATATCTCACCAGTCTCTTAGGTCTCATGGTTATGATTGCCATTATGTGTTGACTTTAAAGGGTATATAATATATTTCAAGCATAAGCCTACATTATAGTACCACTTGACTGAGACTTAATAATAAAAGGGCCCATTATGTGTTTGCACTGGGTGCCAAACAGTCCTGATAACACCACTGCCCTTTATGATGTGAGAATAAGTTCTAGTTGCAGTAGGTTGTCATTTTGCAAGGTTTCACAAAACGTTACGAAACTTTGCTATTAGACTGAGGCTGATTGCTTTGATGGAGCACATTAGTCGGGTCAAGCTCTTTGTGTTGCTTGCCGCAATTGTGTGTCTGCCATGTTGATGGATTGCGCTGAACTGTGACTAGCCAACTCACAACTGGCCAAGAATGCAAACAATTATTAGCCATAAGCTTAGGTGAGCACACAAAGGCCTTCAATGCATCAAGTGCAATCTTAAGTAAATATTGTCTTGTCATCCATCTGTTTGCTTAGCAGCTGGGTGTGTGTGTTGGTATTGTGTCACTAAACTGATTCACGGGGCAGCTGATGTTAAACGTTATAAAACAACACTCAAAATGGTGATAAATTCAAAGGAATCCTTGAGAGACGTCCACTTTGTCCTCTCTGAGGCTCGGCGGAGAGATAATCTCTGGCAGATACAGCAGCCGGCCCTCCGGAATGAGTCTAAATTGTAATTTGTATCTGGAGATGCTATCTATGCAAATCCGTAGTCTGTGGCAACAGAAGCGGCGCGGAATGGAGGAGCTGTTGTCTTGAGCTGCCGCGGAAACAGTGCCATCGAATAGTTTATTCACGCCAACCCTTGTAAAAGTCACCCCTTCACTTGTGCTAGTCTGCAGGCATTTGCATTTGATGATGCCCTTCCAAAGGAGACATCTCAAGTGCGAAGGATCACTGCGATCCAGCTTCTGAGACAGAAAGACCACAAAGCAACGTACCTTTGTTATGCTTTACCCTCTAATGATGGACTAACGAAGCTTGTTTTGCCGACATGTCTGAGTACACATGGTGCTTGTGGTCCTTATAGCTGGCCAGAAAATGCAAAAATGTACAAAACACTAAATATACAGACTAAGTATGTTGCATAGCTAGAAACAACAGTAGCGATCTTGAAGCTTGAATTTGATGACACAAAAGAACACAATTCATTTTTTAAGACATTCTACACATATTTAACATTTCACAAACTCATCATACACACAGTTTGAAGTGTGTGTGATGCTTTTGTGATGCCCTTAGCTCAATGCTAACCTGGTGCCTAGTTTTATTGCTTGTAGCTACATTAGCCTCGTAGCTCCAGCGCAAGTCTACACCTACAAACTTCAGACAATGAATGTGTTTTGGCTCGTTGATTACACTGAAGATAAGGCACTGTTCATTTTGCATTTCAAACCATCAAAACTTTTCTAATAAGCGAATGCTATTCACACCACCACCACTGCTACTGCCATTCGTACTGAACACACATTCACACCAGAGACCCACGCCATCCTGCACCAGTAAGTCTGTAATCATGGCTACCAGAAGAAAAGTGGTTAATATGTTTCACACACTGAGAAAGTAGAAAAAAAACAGGAGAGAAAAAAAAATGAAAGGAAAAAGCACATATATTTTAACTAGCTCACTCCGAACGCTCAGGCTAAGGACGAGGATGCCCTTGGCACAAAAAGATCTACATGTTCATTTGGTATATTAAGAGAGGCACACAGTTAAAGAGTGTTCATTACAATTGTAAATTTCTGCCCTGCAGCCCGTAGCCCAGTGCTAGATTACATGAGGTCTGCGCTCACGGACACAGCCTGAGTCTGATTGAGAGTCCAGTGCACCTAATTAATTTCATTAGAAAGTGAAGTCATCTTCTAGCAGGAATTAATATTTGGAGCGTCATGTTGCTAATTCATTTCCAGATTTAATTAGCTCTGAGAAGAAATGTTGCTTGGGCAAGAGGACTTTTTAATTATCAGCTTGGATAAATTTGAAAATGTTGATGCCTGAGGGTTGAGTTAATTAAAACCTGCATTATTTTAACTTTAATTAGCTCCCATCTTTGTTTTGCTCCACCATATGGCCATGTCCTGTAGTCAAATTTAGTTAATTAAGCTAATTAAGCTAATCATTTTAATTACTCAAGACAATGTGATTGGATATAGGATGACTACAAGTTTATGGCCTAGTACTTGTTTTTCATTAAGTTGAAGGGACAGTTATTTCTGATTGCAGTTGGCAAGCATTGCACAGCGCTGACAGGCTCGGAGATATTAAGGATGAAGTATAATTGCGTTCCTTGATAAAAACAACATGTCACAAGCACAACTCTTTTAAAGAGGAAAATAATTTAGAGCTACGCCTATTAGCATTCTTCAGGCCTGTGTGTGTGTGTGTGTGTGTGAGAGAGAGAGAGAGAGAGAGAGAGATGGTTGAGGGCTCTTCGGCCTATCTGATTAAACGGTGCGGCAGATTCAGTCAAGTGAGAGAGGACACTTCTCCCCCTACCCCCACCCCCCCACTGGCCTTGTGGTCTCTCAACCTGTGATATTGCTCATGTAATGGCACACATAGGGCTTTAAGATAAAACTTAGTTAAATTTGCTCGTGTGCATGTTGTGTACTTCAGACCCCTGAACGCTGTCACTGGTATGGAATGTTACAACTATTAAGAGCGAAAAGGTGAAAATAAGTAGCATTCAGTAGCTGAAATGAAAACACTTTTTGCAACCATACCCATATTGTAGATGCTTTTTGTGGTGGACAGAGGTCAGCATGGACTCTCTTTTTGTATTCATTTTCTACTATTATTATTATTATTATTATTATTATTATTATTAAACGTTATTTAAACAGTTATTAATCTTAAAACTTCATAATCACTATCAACTATGTGGTAACTACCCTGAAACAACAGTTACCGTTATTATATCAAAACCTCATAACCGTTTGTAATATTTTCAGTATTTGGAAACCAATCCATTTACATTGACTGATATTTTGATACTTTTGGCTCTGACCGGTCTGTGGGCACACCACCCCATACACAGCAGGCGGCAACATATTGTGTGTTCTGACACCTTTCTATTATAGCCAGCATTTACCATTTGAGCATTGTTACAGGACGTTTGTGTTTACTTGCTAAATAATGTATCCTGCCCCTTGACAGTGGACAGTGTAATGAGATAATCAGTGTTATTTACTTCACCTGTCAGTGGTTTAAATTTTTGGCTGATCAGTGTGTATACAGAAAAAGAGACTCTGTCCCTCTAAACCCGCTCAGAAGGAGCAGCTGTGAGGCTCCCTGCAATGGCGGCATGATCCATGAGCATTTGGGCAAAATAACAGATGCAGAGGCAGAGCAGTGTAATGAAATCACACACCCAGACATCATGTCGGTGGTTTGTATCATCGTTAAAGATTTTGGTAGCCAGAGTAGCCCCACTTAGGTAATTTGTTTCCGCATATAATCCTATTGGCCACTATTAAATTAAACCAACTGGTCATTTGGATTTGGAGGACTATAAATAAAGCCAGTTGCCATGAGGCATGGGCAAGTATGTGGTGTGTCTCATTTGATTAAAGGGGAAGCACTTCATAATTTCATCTGGAAAAAGGTGACCTTCATTGCCAGGTGACCTCACTGGGTCTGCCTCCCACCAGCTGGCCCAGGCTAATGGCTAAAGTAGCTAATGTCTGTTGTTAATGCATTCCCTATCTCATTCAAATCCATCCCCTGCGCTTCCTCATGTATTCTGCCGTGAGCTTTTAAACAAACACATTTTCATGCAGTGGGTCTCAATATAATTTCTACATGGATGAAATCATGTGGATTTACAAACAAATCCCTATTCAATATTCAATATTCAGATAAATATGTATTTTATTGCATTGCTGTGTTAATATTATCTTCAAAAGTACAGAGAGAGAAATTAAAAAGGTCCGTGTCTTTTCTTGCGATGCTGTTTGTCCAGGTTTTGTGCCAAAAATAATGAGTTTTACATGGTCATTGAAAAAAAAAAAACACTTAATCCACACAAGGGTACCCAGAGCCTATCCCGGGGTCAACATGTCCTGGGCTTACTGGAACAAATTTGTTTTTTTGTTATTCTGCATTTAGGTCTGACATATTTAAATGACCTCAGTTATGACTGGCTGCCCTGTATTGGGCCTCATTCAAAAATAATCCTGATCTAAAACACTTTCTATAACTTTGATGTAAACTGCGTCATCACATAAACAATAAACTCTTTTTGGACCTCAGTTGGAATCTACAGATAACACAGACCGTGGTGTGAACAGAACATTTAAAAACTTGAATAATGTTTACATAAGGCTCTTTTTGTTTAAATATAAGGATGTAGAGCACCAAATGAGATGATACTTAGGAAGCCCAACTGTCCAGAAACAGCTCAGTCTGCAAAATAATGCATAACGTTTCAGGAGTACGCTGTAAATGAACCCTGTATGTGGTTTGGTTTTTAAGATGTTCAGATAGATGTCAGTGCGTAGAGTACTCTAGGGAAGACTATGGCCAGCCTGGGCATGGATAGTGCCCTGGGCCTTAACATGGAGGCCTGAACACTAATGCCTCAGAGATCCCTGAGATACAGGGGTGGACTGAACCTCTGTTGGTTAAGTAGGTTTCAATTTGTTCATTCACAAGACCCTTTAGTGGATGAGGCCCAGGCAATTGTCCACCAATGCCTTATGGGAAAACTGACAATACTGAGATGCTCATATTATCCACCTTATGTTGCCTGAACACATGACTTTGTGTGTGCATGTGTGGAGTGATACTAACCATTAATCTACACTCTGCTTACTTATTACTTATTACACTTGTGAGCATATATGAGCACCAAAGAGCAGCAAAATATGTTCAAAATTATCAGTAACTGTGTGAAGTGTATGGATGTAGAGAAACAGTTCTCTGTGGTGTGAAATATTACGAATGTGTGTCCGATTTCTGGCTGTTTCACTTCTACATTTGTAATGATGTTCTGACGTCATTACGTATGGTTTACATTTTCTAGATGCAATAAAACATCAAACATACAACAAAATCTATTCAAATCAGTCATGTATCACTTAAGAATACACTCACCATCCATTTTATTGGAAACACCGACCTTGTAGGTCTGCTTTGTTGGAATACAATTAAAGACTGCAACCCATCTGTTGTAATCTTGTTATCCTCCAGCCTTTGATTTGGTCAGTTTATGACCACAGAGCCAGTCTTGGCTGAATATGTTAGAGTGATGGTGGACCACTCTTGGCCTGAGAGTGTGTTAAAACTCCAGCAACACTACCACCCAAATGTCTAGTCAATAGAGGGCCCATGATCAGAAAGCAACCAGTGATTCATAGATTTGGGAAGGGTGACACTGACAAAATGTTCATGACAACAAATCGACTGCAGTATAGACCTACAGTTTAGGTGGAGTTTACGTAATGGTCTTGTAGTTGCAGGGTAGCTGTTTCTAATAAAATGTAGAGTGAGAAGATTTTTTCTGCCTCTAAATAACAGAGCAAATGGCTGGACATGGCGTCCTAAATTAGCTACAAAAGTTTCGACGTCGTCCTCTCTGTCTGTCCTTTTCATGATGAGGTCCTGTAGAAGGGGCCATTGTGTCACCCCACCGTTAATCCCAATTTTTGAAAAGGCTTCAATTCTCACCCTGCACTCCGTGTGCCCTGCACGCCCCAGTGAGACGGAGCTTAATAGATTAACTAACAGAAGGCCATCACAGAGGCCCCAGCTAGTTGACACCAGGAGTGGCATCTGCTCAAAGGCCATCTCCCTCTACCGAGGGCCAGCGTCACCACAGAAACCCAGGCATGGAGCCTCCGTCCTGGGCTGCTCGCTAATTCCACTCCCTCTCCTCATCTCCCAGCAGCTGCAGCAGAGCCAGCACCTCCGCGGCACGGCGGCTAATTAGAGCCATGCATTTATTTATGACTGCGCTCATTAAGAGGGAGAGGCTGCAGTCTGCCGTCACAGCAAAAAAAAAAAAGAAAGAAAAAAAAAACACAACCCCGGCAAGCCTGAGCCCACAAGGTAGACCCTTCATTCCTTCATTGCAGCTTCTAAATTACCATGATCTCTGTGATGCAGTTGCACAAATAGTGGACATAAAAGCACATCTCAGACATTGGAAAATAAATATATAAACTTGAGCACTAAGGGGGGATAAACCACAGGCAAAAAGAGGAAGCTCTTTGGGGTCCATTTGGGGCTGCTTGAACTACTTGTTTAATTATATGTAAAGGTCAGTGGGAGAGAGAGGGATGAAATGCCAGGAAGAGGGTCGTTGGTTAAGGCTCTCTTTTCTGCTTAATGGCATATTCTACCTTTAGCATATGCACGGCCTCCATCCATCACACAGTATCCCGCAGTATTAAGTGTCGGCTAATACACACAGACAGTCGTGCAAGATAAGACTAGACCAAGTGAGCAAGTACCTCTGTACAAGAATGAACACCGGAATTATTTAGTCTATACAATGTTGATTTAAAAGCATTCTAGCAGGTTGTTCTAGCCCGATACCTGTCTGCCTTTACACTACATAGACAAACGTTTATGTCTATGTTTTCAGGGTTTGGGCTAGACTCCCTAAAGACGTGGTTGGATGAGTTTGATGTGGAAGAACTTGTCTGGCCTCACAGAGCCCTGACCTCAACCCCATCCAGCACCTTTGGAACGAACTGGAACGGAGATTTTGAGCCAGACATTCTAGTCCAACATCAGTGTCTGACCTTATAAATGCTCAACAGAATGAATGGGCACAAATTCCCACAGAAACACTCCAAAGGAAGAGTGGAAGCTGTTATAGCTGCAAAGAGGGACAGACTCCATATTAATCCATATCTATATGTTTCGATGCAATGTCATAAAAATGTTGTCCATATATTGTTTCAGAATTCTCTTTCCTGTGTTCCCTCACTGCAGGAATGGTCAAGGTTTTAGGCCAATGCCCGCTCAGGCCCTCTGATACCTGACCTTTGACCTGTACATATGCTCATAAAAACTTTAGCACTTTAGCGCTTCGGCGTGTTAACACTTAGCACTTAGCTGCATTCTGAGTATCCCGTGTCTATTGGGTTTCACATAGCTCAAAACATATGTGAACACTATCCTCCGATAGTGTGAAAAGTGAATGTTATCCAGTCTATATCAGAGCTAGCAGGGGCTAGGGCATCACACAGTGAACTGTTTTATCGCTAATCGCTGGGGGGAAAAAACATTATGGGTTACGGAATTTGGGCGAGGTCAAGTTTCTGGTATCCAAAGAGAAAGGAGTATAAGTCATGGCAGCTGAAGTAAGTGCGTGTGTGTGTGTGTGTGTGTGTGTGGGATGGGTTGAGAATGAACAGATAGATCCTAAGCAGATCCCACTCCCCTCTATGTAATTGCTCAGATAAGGGGAACTCATGCTGCTGCTCAGGGAGACAGCAGGCAACTTTGTGATTTACAACTCTCTAATGCTGCCGACTTCAAAGCCTCGCGAAAAAATCATTAATAGATATATTTAACAATGTGAAACATTAGTCATTGCCAACACATTCTCTCTGCAAAAGCGCTTGAGAGCAAGAGAGAGCCCTAAAAACTGATTTCAAACGCTTTATTAATCGGTAATGAGAACTCTTCTTCTTCTTCTTCTTCTTCTTCTTCTTCGTCTTCTCTCTCTCTCTCTCTCTCTCTCTCTCTCTCTCTCTCTCTCTCTCTCTCTCTCTCTCTCTCTCTC
>JBBPDB010000108.1:7804107-7816476 GCA_037974465.1 Brachypetersius altus
TCTCTCTCTCTCTCTCTCTCTCTCTCTCTCTCTCTCTCTCCCTCTCTCTCTCTCTCTCTCTCTCTCTCTCTCTCTCTTTCTCTCTCTCTCTCTCTCTCAAAACTGACATAAAAAAACTCCAGACTGAGCCAAAATGTATCTGAGTTTAGCTGAGAGTTTGCCATATATTTTAAGTATACAGTTTTTGTATATAGATGTTTATACCTATATTTTATACTTTTAGAATCATTATTTTTTTAATTTACACTTCCTTCTTTTTCCTACTTTGGTTCAATAAAAAAGTTCTCCTGCTTAAAGCACTTTTCAAGCCAATTTTTTAATCAATTCATAATACAATCAAAACATATTCTCCTTCATATAAATCCAACTTTAGGGTAAAGGGTCACAATCTATACTCTCAGTAGAATTTCTCTGTTTGTAGAGTGAGAACTAAAATGGAATGACACCAAGATTTTGTTATTGCTTTTGCTATTACTGCAACGTCTATGAATTAACATTTTAAACTCAGTGGGTCCGTCTGTGGCTCCACGCTTCAATTTGTCACTGACAGCGACTGACCGATGACCAGTAATGAGTGAGATGAAAGAAGAACAGCGGCTCCTCAGGTGAGAGAGAATGTCAGTACCAGACATGATCAACTAGTTTGTCCACAACTGCACAGAGAGGGTTTATACAGTAGGGCTGCAGTGAAGAAACCCCTTACAAAGACAAACGACCACATGAGAGTCTGGGGGTGTAAAACCACAGGCACTGATCTACAGAGATGTGGAAAAAGGGAAATAATCAGATGAGTCGGTCTTTACCATATTCTTTACATTCTTTACAAAACACATCTTTGCATGGTTGTTGTAAACCAGAATGCTTAATTCTTATAGTGATATACTGTCAGGGTGGTGCTGGCCTAGTGGGTAGGATACTTGCCGCTGGACCAAGAGGTCATGGGTTCGAATCCCACCTTCAGCAGACCACCACTGGGTCCCTGAGCAAGACCCTTAACCCCAAGTTGCTCCAGGGAGACTGTCCCCTGTAGTTAGGGAACATGTTGCTCTTGCTTTGAAGAGAACATCAGCTAAATTCCGTAAATGTACATTTTTGGGCATGATTTGGGGTCGCATGTCTCCTTAGAGCAGTGGTTCCCAACCTTTTTTCCTTGAAGCCCCCCTTGCCTGTGTCCAAGACAAGCCAGGCCCAACCAGCCCCAACTCCTACCCACATAGACCCACAAACAGAATAAATGTATTAATTACAAACAGCAGTTGTAGGTTTTTGTTTATACTCTCTCACACACACACACACACACTTTCAGAGATGGATCAGCATCTAGGCCTATACATACATAAACAGGGGAAGCCTGATGATATTCACATGCACATCATGTCAACACCTGTTTTTAATTACAATAATAACAAACATCAATAAAAATAAACAAGTTATTGCCTACATTTTTAAGGCATAGAAATATAATTGTGGTTACCTCAGTGCAGACAAAATATTGCACCAACCCCCCACCCCCCAGCAAAAAAAGGGGGCACCAGACCACTGCCTTAGAGGGTCACTGCAAATCAACTCACTGTTATTCTGACTGATCACAATTTCTTTCCTGATGTCAGTAGTCTCTTCCACGATGACAGCTCCCCCTTCCACAAGGCATGAAGGCTATATGGCTATATAGACTGTAGTTGAAGTGGTTAAAACAATTGCTCTATTCGAAAAAGGCCATTTTTGCCAGCATTATTGTGGCTTAAGTCCACCTGCTCTACCTCCTTTGTGCCACATCAAAGCGAGTTGAGGAATATGGATTATAAGTGCATGAGTGACATTTTAAAATGTCTCATTCAGTATCTAGTCTGCATTAGCGTTTGGCTGTTGAGCTTTAACAACCTGATGGACTTTCCAGCTGTTGAAAGAAAAAAAGACAGGCATCTCTGAAGTGGAAGGCCTTACAATATCGCGAGGTTACGCTTTGGGTCTTCAAATTTGAATGTGAACAGAATAAGAAGCAACTGAAAGAATTATTAGCATGATTGATTATTTTGTATAAAATTATTTTGCATTATTTACTATTATTCACTATGAAATGTATTTCCTTTTATATTAATGGTGCTGATAAAAGTGTTATCAATGTAATGTCAAGTACAAGAAACTTTGTTCCTATCATTTGAACTGTGTTAGTTTCATAGATGTGGCACCAAATAGGATTTTTCTACTATACATTTTAGTAGATGATAATGTACTAATGTTAGATTTCCATTTAGCAGGCAGTTTAGCATTTCGGTTTTCTTTCAACATAATCAGTTCAACAGAGAACAAGCTAAAACTCATCGTCATCGAACTTCATCATAACCATAACCACAGCTGCTGACCTGATGTAAGCTGGTTTTTTTTTTAATGTGAGCTCCAGCTGTTCTTTGATCACAAAATCACCTGTTGCTCGTAAAAGTATTTTTGAGATCACTGCTGTATCCATTACACAGTGCAGGGGCAACACATGGTAAAAATAGCCTGTTAGAGAGGACACTTTTAACTAGAAGGTTAAACGAGCCTTTGTACTGATCAGAGGACAACTGCAGGGGTCTCAAACCGACTGTCAGAAATAGCAAACACACACACACACACACACACACACAGTTGGACATTAACACATGCCAAAATTTCATGAACCAGAGCAATAGAAATGGTCCAAGCATTAAAACCACGAACACTGATTATTATTTGTGCATGGGTGGGATGTATTAGGCTGTAAGAGAGAGGTCAGGTCTTGAAGTTGATGTGTTGAAAACAGGAAAAATGGACAAATGCAAGGATCTGAGTGACTTTGATATGAGACAAATTGTGAAGGCTGGGTCAGAACATCTCCAGAATGGCTGGTATGCCTTGTATAGCACCTACCACAAGAAAGGACAAAGGTCAAAGACATGCATCAAGACTTTTCACAGCTTTGGCCCTGAAGTGGTGAAACAAACTTCCCCTGACCGTCAGAACTGCTGAGACCCTCGCCATCTTCAAACAGAGAATCACCTCTTCAGTACTCAGGATAACAACTACATGTTCACGTCATGAACTACTTTAACTAACAAAACATACTCATGTACGTTACTCTGGATAAGTGTTTGTTAACTTCTGTTAAGGTTAATGTCATGTGAGGACAATCAGGGAACTAGCAAGAAGGTCATGGACAATTAAAGGTGTTGATGCACGTGAGACTAGCCTCTCTATTCCAATGCCATAAAAGAGATATTGGAGTCCAAATTGCTGAAAAAGTTAATGCTGGATGTGATGGAAAGGTGTCAGAACACACAGTATGTGGCAATTTGCCAAGTATGGAGCTGTGTAGCTACAGAGCGGTCAGAGTGCCCATGCTGACCTCGGCGAAAAGTGCCTTCAACAGGCTCCTGGGCATTAAAACTGGACCATGGAGTAACGAAAGAAAATGGCCAGGTCTGATGAATCACGTTTTCTTTTACATCATGGGGATGTGTGTGTGATGCTTACCTGGGGAAGTGACGGCACCAGGATGGGAAGAAGGCAAGCAGTCAGAGGGAATGTAATACAGACCAAGTACACCTTCATGGAAATGGTGTTCTCTAATGGAAGGTGCTATTGTACCAAGGTCATCAATCTTATTCACTTCGTTCGTCAGTGCTTTTAATGTTATAGCTGATTGTTGTATTGCTAATAAGAATTTTAGGCTAAGCTTAAGCCTAACTTTTACCCTAGTCTAGTAAATACCAGTTTTAAACAATGAAACAAAGAACTTGTCAAAGTCAGGATCCGATTTGCTGGTCCTGTAGCTTTCCTCTATTTTACCAAGTCTAGACATTTGTCTTGATAATGTACACACACACATACACACATGCATGCACACAGTGCAATTTAGGGTAATATTCCAGCCCTGCAGCATGAGTCACAACGCAAATTTACTTCCTGTTCTGTGTTGGAATGAAGGCCAGAGACGCTCATCCAGTTTCACAGCTTAATAGAACTGTTAAAGCACTTAGGAGAGCAGAGTATGAGCTAAAACTGATTTCAGTACCTCATGCAGCTTATAAGCAGGCTAACTCTTAAGCAGTACTAGCTCCATGTATTTCACATCTCTCTAATGAAGACATAAAAAGGGTGCATACTTTCAGAAAGCCAGCACATGTGGGGGAGCACGGTGTCTTTTTTTTCTCCCACGGTTGAGCTTAATTCTCCTCGTTCTTGTCAGAAAACATTTAAAAAATGCCAGGAACTCAGCAGGCCAGCAGCTAAGATGCAATAGAGCCACAGCAGTGTTCACCTATACAACATGATCATGACCATGAAGGGTATCGAAAACTACATGACGGAAGTGTCACACCTGGCAAATTTGTGGAAAAATGTGGACTTATTGGACGCTTTCCTGTAGGGAACAGGAACCTGCTGTGTCAAGGCCACATTAAAACTCACAAGCCATAGTTCTAAACATATGGGGGACAAGGCGCTATCATTATTGATAAATGGTACTCTTTTCTATGTATTGTTTTAGTACTTCAGTACAGCTGGATGTAATATAAAAAGACAAATTATAAAGAGTCTGTAAACAATCGCAACCAGTGTAGCTGCATGAACTGTCCAGGCAAGCACTGCTAACCGAACATCAGCCTATTAACCAGTTTGATTCTATTACTTTATGGCTACTGAAAAAAAAAATAGCTACTGAAAAAAACCTGATAGCTACTGTTTCCCTCATATATTAAATTTAGTAAATAAACAGTATGTGTTAAAGGGGCAGAAGTTTGTTCTTTGTAGTCGATGTGTTAACTTATTTTAAATTACGAAGTTAACAAAACGTTTCATAAGAGGCACTCAAACCTTTGCATTTGACTGCACATGTAATAAATAAATAAGGCTTTTTTTTTTACACAGGCCACATTTTTTGTCCAATTTGTTACGTTTAGCAAACAGTAAATGTGCAGTTGAATAAACAGTTTTTTTAAATGGCATCATGCCTTGTTTTCTATTCCAGCTGAAATACATATTTGTAATAGCAATACTGTACATATTGTGGCAGGAATGTTTCTGAAATCATAATTATAGCTAAAAGCCCAGGGTTTAATGAATGTGGTCACTGACTATGGTTATGATCAAATTTGCAAAACATATGGTCAGATTTGGCCCTTGTGCTGTTAAGATCCACCTGTCTAATGACTGAGGCAGACCCCAGCCAGGCTTTTTGCGTATGCTAATCAGAAGCCCCTTCATACCCATTAGGTCGAGCAACAGCTTCAAACAGCGATTTGTTCTGTAAATAGTCCATTCAGGCCCTGCTGAAACAACCCCCCCCCTCACAGTAATTGAATCTTCAAAGGTGCATTTTTTCCCCTCTGCATTCGCAGCCACAAGTAGCATGTTCGTTTGAAAAGAGGACCAAGGATACATGTTTATCCATTTTCAATTAGCCACCCCGTCATCTGCATTCATAATTACTGCAGAGAAAGCCGGAGAGACACAATGAAGGGTGAGATAGATGGTCAGAGATGGCGCTACATTCAGGAAGGTTAATGAAAAAGCATAGTTTAGCTAATGAGCCCTTTTCTCCGGAGAAACTCTTAGGGAGCAGATGAGATAAATTGCAGTGATAATACAAAGCACTTGGGCCTCCTGATGGAAAAAATGAATGTGGAGTGTGTTCTTTCAGATACCACAGGTAATCTATATTGAGGGATCTCAGAAGAACATTAAGAAGACGACGAAGAAGAAGGAGAAGTTCACCCTTAATGGATTCCTTCCAGTTCCTTGCAGCCTGGATACACCGTACAAACCAGGAACCTCAAGTGACTTCAACGAGCAGAACTCATAAAAACATAGTGCATGTAAACTTATCATGAGCTGCTCACAGTGGTACATTATGTATTTGGCAATGAAAACTTTGGAACAAGAATAAAAAAAAAGAATTGCCTTTTTAATCTTAACTTTTTTTATTAATTAAATACACCATACTGGAGCAAATGTCTCTGAAAATATCACAAATAGATTTCTCTCTCATTCAGCATTTATAAGTCGACGGCTTTGAGCTTCTTTTTTTTTTTTGTCACCGTGTTCCAGGTTCGGATAAGGAGGGGACGGGGGGGGGATTAGCTGTGTGTCAGGTGGAGAATGTACGGTAGCCACGTTTGGGACAAAAACATTTACATGCATACATACATGATAGGTTTACAAATACACCAAGAGTGTTCATGATTTGATTTGCACAAAAAAGCCACGGATACTTGTTGGAACCCAGTCTTTTTTGATTTTTATAATCACCCCAAAAAATGAAACACATTCCCTTTACAACATTTAAAATATAGAAAGAGGAGATACCGCGTTTGTGAAGAAAAGGAGAGTAGATAAGGAAGTAAAGACCAAAAAAAAACAAACAAAAAAAAAAAATAAAAGGAAAAAAGCAGTCTGTTTTGCCCCTATTAATTATCAAACAAACTGCGATTCAAAAAGCTGCAGCTGATTAGCTTCGTTTTGTATTATTCTCTCTCTTTCTCTTTCTTTTCTCTTACCCGAAATGTCCTTTTTGCTCGGTTTTATCTCTTTCTCTCACTTTCTCTCGCGCGCTCTCTGTCTCTCTGTCTGTCTTTGAGTCCCTCAGGGTCCCATGTGTCTCCTGTAAGTCATGTAGTTCAGGGAGCCCTCAGTTTTCCATCATGAGCGCCTCAGCGCTGGGAATCCGCCTATGATCGGGAGTCGGAGGGTGTGGAGAAGTATTCTGGGATATCGGATCGGACGGGGCAATGGAGCTTGGGGCGGGGGTTTGTGGGGTAAGGGTCAGGGTCCGGAAGTGAGGCGGGGCGGCGGTCAGGACTGAGAGAACTTCAGTGACAATATGAGCAAGGGTTGGAATGAAGGCACACGTCCCACTGCAACAACTCCTCCCTCCTAACACACCTGTAGAGACACAAAGAGAGACCATTTTTAATGTTGTTGCTACATTATAGCTAATGTTTTTGGGGCAATATAATACATATTACAGTTGCAAGCATTGAACTGAGGTGAGAGAGAGAGAGAGAGAGAGAGAGAGAAAGAAAAATGTGAGAGAAATGAGAAAGCAAAAGACATTAGAAACACTCAGAACAGAGCTAACATTATTCTAAAGTAGGCCAACGTAACCAGACGGGCTAAATTACAACCAGTTGACCAAATTACTGTTCACGTTCCAAGAAGTGACAGCGACCTGCTACCTCAGGAGACAAATGTCTCCAAAACTTCACTTTGGTCTGCCTGGTTGCTTAGGTCACATCCAAAAAAGCTGCCAAACTGCTCGAGTGAGACATCGTACGATCCTAAACATGTTTGAGGCATTTGTGTAGATGTTATACGAATTATCCAGACCCAAGTTATCCCGACTCAGCTCCATTATCCCGACCTAAGTGCGCTATTCTGCTACTTGGGTAACGCCATAAACATAAATCTAAAACGAAAATATGTAACAGGTAAACATTGTATAGTCTGCGAATGCATTCAGTAATAAAATTGAGAACAGAAAAAGTCCCAAACAGAAAGTCCCTTCAAAGTAGTAATACCATAAAAATCAGATGCACTCCAAAATAGCTCCTTATTTTTGTGTCTAATGAAGGTGGCATTCAGCATTGCCAGCTCCACTAAGCCCCCGCTTAATTTATTGATCAGCAAGGCTTTGGAAACCATCTGCTGCCCTATTTCCTCTGCATTAAGTTTAAAGCACATTTTATGAAGTTAGACTCTTTTTTTGTCTCAGTTTGAACAATGCTTCAGCGCAGCCCCCAGGGTGTTAGCGTTCTGTAAAGCAGAGCAACAGGGACAATTATACCAACGTCTAAGCAACCGCATATTGCTTTCATAGACACTCAAGACCAACTTTTAAATTCCTCTTTCTTTTCTTTCCTTTCTCTCTCTCTCTTTCACACACACACACATACTCTCCTTCCTTTTGTTTTAAACATTCTAGGGGGCAATTTACTTTTCCCTTCTTTCCTCAAGTTACTAGGAGGGTTTCAGTCTATTAGTAATTGCAAAACCCCCCACTTTCGGGGGCTAATTAAGGAGACGGAGGCTGGGAAGGTTTTGGTTCCCTCGGGTCCGGGCTCAGCATGAGAAAGGTAATTTGTCTGTCCTGAACAAAGAGATTAGGGAGAAACCGGGAAGCCTACTTAATAAATGAGCATCAAATGTCCTGAGCCGCCGACACGGACAACACCAATTATGTCACCGTGAAATTGCACATAATAAAAACAATGGCGGCCAGACGGGACCTTATATCCACCAAAGCGAGGGAGCAATCGGCCCACTCTCCATGCTGTCTGCTCTTCGCGCTTCCTCTGCATAGATTTCACGCCATATTCCTGTGTGTTTGGAGGAGTTGGCCTGATTACTGCAGCCTTTTAATTAGTTTGGAGCAGTGCTGGGTGGTATTGATTAAATTCAGTGTCATAATATTTTTTTTTCAAATATATCACGATATGAAATTATATTTAAGTCAGAAATTAATAAAGTTAATGAACTAATGCTTCCTGAGTACTGCGCATCTACATTAAATGCTGAAAAAAGTCCTAAAATCTGAAATTGCTTGTTTAGACTAGAGCACTATTTGGATTCAATCGGTTCATCAGGAGGCCGTAATGAAACTTTTACACACTTTAAACAATCTAGTGCACGGCGAGGGAGTTTAGAGTGGGTTGTATTTTCTATGAACCCGGGTGCTTGGATGCGTGATAGCTGGGTGGTGTAGCTTGGTAGTCTATCCCAAGCAGCAAACATCTGGATCAGCACACCATGCAACACCCATAAAGAGTTCTAGGGCAAGACTCCTGAATCTGAATCACATGCATAAATATAAATGTCATGCGACAATAGTCCTAAAAGCTAATGATACGGTGCATATATAAAATTAAAGAAATTCTTTATACCTTCTAGTTGCAGAGAAGATAGAGGCAACGTTTTATCCTTAACAAGTAAATGGTTTAGATTCTTCCAAAGGATCCATCGGTTTGGCTAAAAATCACTTTTGTTGTCCGACCCCTTATTGGCACACAGATGATCTATGAAGTGAGCACTAGCACAGCTGAGTCTATTCTTACTGCAGGTCTGTGCTGAAGCCACTAAGAACTCTCTATAGTGAGTGCTGGAGAAGGCATCAGTCATTTCAAGCATCTGCTGAGGACACTTGGACCTCTTTTTATTTATTTATTTATCTGGCAAGTGGGGAGAGGCGTCTGTGTGTATTTAAGAATTCTCTCCCTGCTATAATTAAAGCAGCGAGGCCAATATTCAGATTGCATTTTAGCATTAATAATTCAGCTGTTTTCACTACAATTGATGTCGGCACATAAATAAACAATGAGGCCTCATATTTACCGCGGCAGCCGCGGAGCGAGAGCAGGCTGGGGAGGGGCAGAGAGAGGGGGGGGGCTTAAACAGACATTTAAAATTAAGCTAGATAATGCAAAGGCTTTCAATTTGAAACGCGAGGCACTCTTAGTGCTGATTTGTAAAAGTGACGAGCCCTTAAAAGGCTTCTGACGGAATACTGAGCTTAATGGAGCTCTCTCTCTCTCTTTTTCTCTCCTTCCTTCTTCCACTCTTCATCTCTCTCACTCCCTCTTTTTTCTCTCTACTTTCCTTTCCTCTCTTTTAGACCTTTTAGTCCCTCGCAACCGCACTCATTCTGTTACTTTCTCGTGTTTTCGGCTCTGGTTTTCTTTCCTGTCCTCTTTGTTTGGCTGAAAGCTGAAACACACACAAACCCACACCACTGAACAGTCCCTCTCTGGTCTCACGCACTCACACACCTGCTCTGTCTTTGCATTAAGTTTGCACTGTGTCTGCATTATGTGTCACTAAGCCTCTATTTTCAAAGCTGTTGCTGAGACACAACAGTCTGAAGTGTCCCAAAGGCCCGAGCAGAAATTAGGTAAATAACTTGCTCTCATTTTAAGCTCGCAGTGCTGCAAGGGGAGAACAAAATGACCAGGATTGTACATAACACTAAGTACATAACACAAAAAGGCTACTTGGTAAAGGCAAGACGTTGCTTTAAAATTCTGCTGATTGGGCCCACCAACACTGTAAAAAAAAATCAAACCCACCTCATCAGAAATGATGGGGAAATCTATCCACCTTGCAAAACTAAAACTTGTCATTGGTCAATAAGGTTTAATATCTATTGCGGATCTTGCGGTAAAGCGTGAATGAATCAATGTCATCGATACATAATCAGTATGAAATTTGAAGGCAGCAGAACTACGTTGGGAGCTTGTTTTTCCTGTGCACCCTCCTCCCCCACCTCTCCTTTCTCTCACTTAACCAACACCAAGCTTGCGTTAGCAGTCCTCTCATTTTAGAGAGCTGACATTAATTGTGACAAATTAGCTTTCAGCGAGACTGAATTGCTCTTGTCTTGCAGGCCTGACCTTGGGCCTGAGGGCTTCTTGGGAACAAGTTAAAGTGCTTTTAGATCTGCTGTCATTTTTCCCCCTTTAAAAAGCAATTCTGCTGCTGTCAAGCTTCCCGTGTCATCCTCGCTCAATAACTATGAGACGTTTAGTTACTTAGAATGAATGCAGATAAATATAAATGCTAAGCTAGAGGCTTCCAGACAAACAGCAGTCTAATAAGGGGAGAGCTGGGCCCATGTACAGAATGTACAGTCAATCATCGGATGCAGATCTGGGATTTCGCTCTGGTATAGAAGTGTGTTATTTATGAAATCATGAGTGGTCTTGGCAGCATGCACAGGAGCTGTTCTCACCTTCTGATCGGGCAGTAGTGGGTTGGTCTGCAGTGAACTCAAATGGCCGTTAATGAGTGCTGTGGGTCTGTCGTGTTCACAGAACAAGCTGCCGTTGATGTAGTGGAACCTGTCTCCAGGGACCAGCCGGTTCCGGCAGGTAGAACATGTGAAACACTGCCGTAAAAGAGAAAAAGACTACATTATCCACAATGCCCCTCTTTCTCTAGCCCCCACCTCTCTCTGTCTCTTATTGCTCTCTCTCTCTCTCTCTCTCTCACACACACACACACACACACACAAATGCACACACACATGCAAAACAAAACTACTCACAACTTGAGAAAAGTAAAAATCAAGCTAGATAATTTTCCAGGTAAATTAGGGATGATTACAATTACAGTTGTTGATAATTATCATTTTCCACATAATTATGCAAAACATTTACATAAAGGGAAAAAGCAGGGCTCCTCTGGATTTCTCTTCTGTAAATGAAGATGCATGTGAACAGGACAATAGTAATATCCTACATGGGACGTGATCTTAATGAATATCAACACCAGACCTCCAGAAGAGTAACTTTTCAGACGTTAAAAAAACCCTCTTAACCATAAAGCCTGTTAATGTACACAGATTTCTACTCAATTTTACCTACGCCGTGAACTGTTTAATGGTGAAAGCTGGTGATTTTAAATGGCGTTAAAAAAAACAAATCCAACAAAAATAGAAAAATAAGTTAGACATGACACTTTCTCCAATAAGCGTATTTATGCTGAAAGGCGGGTTACCTTGAGGTGGTACACATTTCCCTGTGCCCTCATGACCAATTCACTGGCTGGGATGGACTGACCGCAAGCACTGCATGCCCCACTGTTCCCAAATAACCTGCCAGGACAAACAACAAACAACAAACACAAACTGTTAGCAAGAACAGCAGACACAGACAGATGGCAAACTGGTGGAAAACCATACAAATGGCTCACACACAGGTAAAGCAGAACAGAAAAATGAAACTAAACTTGATTTTAGTTTTATATAAGTTTATATATGTTTAGTTTTACATAAATATGTCTGTAAATGTAGTATATCAATACAAACGTAGTATATGTATGGACATACATACAAAAAGTTAGATTAAGTTACCCATTTTTTTCAATTACACAACATTTCTAACGCTTTATTCACTATTGAGTTTGGTTTTTCTATAGTTTTGTTCCATACCAGTGGTTTGTGTAACCACTGTTTAAGCCATTTGGTCTGATCAGATTTGAGCTGCAGCAAGTTCCTTCACTTAACTTTAGTTACAGACACTGAGATTATTCCAGAAATACCATTAATAACTACCATGAATTATTCATTAACTACAATGTAACTAACACTTAAGCTATGTAAGTAAAGTGTCAGTCACACATGGGCCCTTGTGATTTCAGCCAAACTGTATAGATACAAATATCAGATAAACTCATGATGAAACGTATTTCAAACCCACACCATGCAGATCTGTTCAACTGGCTCGTTTATACTATACTGTAATAATGAAATCTACAGGACAGGCGCAGCTTATAACAGTCCTGTGCCTCCAGCAACCGCAATACACACACATACACACACAAAAACCCACACACACACACAAACACACAAACACCCACTCA
>JBBPDB010000108.1:7820515-7835059 GCA_037974465.1 Brachypetersius altus
CCTCCCCCCCCCCCCCCCCCCTCGCTCTCTCTCTCTCTCTCTCTCTCTCTCTCTCTCTCTCAAAAGCCAATTTGGTTAATTAAATGTTTTGTTTGCGATGTGGCCCTCATTCATTCCGGACACGTCATTGCAAGCGAATCGGAGCCAGGGACTAGATCTCATTAGATAAAACCCATCAGGACTAAAGGAAAATGGAGGGGGACTCTAATTAAAGCTTTTAATTGTGTGGACTCACTGTCAGATGTTTTTTTTTTTCTCCCCCACTCTCT
Organism: Brachypetersius altus; assembly: GCA_037974465.1. NCBI lineage: Eukaryota > Metazoa > Chordata > Actinopteri > Characiformes > Alestidae > Brachypetersius > Brachypetersius altus. The sequence goes on from JBBPDB010000108.1 coordinate 7,820,785, forward strand.
TTCTGTTTCTCTCCCTCTCTCTTGTCCTTCCCTCTTATCTCTCCTCAGATCACAGGCTTGTGTGAGCTGCACGCTCATTACAAAGAGAAAGGTGTAGGCACTTTTCTCTACCCTGCTCTGTTTAATTAGGGGTGTAGGCCCATTACCCTACACAAGGAGTCCGGTGGATTTGATCCCTGCAGATCAGGTGCAGTGGAAAGAGTGAAGACACTCTCGTTCACATTCGGACGCGTCCTCTCAGGTTTGCCCCAGCACTCACTCACACACGCATGCACACACGCACGCACGCACACACACGCGCGCACACACACCTGCCGCTGCGGCGTTAGCATCCGTGTGGAAACGGGATTTCACTGAACAGTGCGAGCCAAGGTAAACACACACTAATGACTAGAGCACAGCCAAAACCACTCTCTCCCCGACAGCCTGGGAGATTAGGATACATCACAAGCGATATGTCGCTTTGCCCTTTCAGACTCCAACAGTACGCATGAAACTTTTTACATTAAATCTTCAGTTAGTAATATTTCATTTCCCCTAAAGAAAAGGAGTCGATCTATCGGTCTATCCGTCAATCCGCCTGGCTATAATGCATACAGAAATCTCACAAATGCGTTTGACTATTAATAGAAACTCTTTTTAGACATTCAGTTATGTGCAAAAGTTTGTATCCCCTTGGTTTTTTTTTTAAGTGTAAACAGGCAGAAGACTTTCTTCATCAAATATAGTAAATTAACAGTAAGTTTGTGTTAAACTCTGCAGAAAGTGTTCTCTTTAGAGAATCTTTGTACTATGAAGACGTCATTTGACTATGGTGGCCAAACTTCTGTATCCAACTATAGATGTCAAAACCCGAAAACAATGATGTGAAGCCTACAGGCTGAAGCTCTTATGTTCAAAAGCACTTCCCCTGCCCTTACAGAGGTCAAAGTGTTGAGTGACCGTCCTGTCAAATCAGGCCAACCACATTAGGCGAGTGAGACTTCAGTCACCTAGCCTTCGCTCTAAGTGTCAGACAACCTTGTATAAATATTTAAAAAGGTCCTTTTCGCTAATTAAATTCGCTCTTTCTGGTTCACAAACATGTTAGACTGGACGAGAAAAGCCCTTTTAAATTCCTGCAGAGCCGAAGGTTAGCCTCGGTTGGGCAGTACGGACTTCTGTCGTCTTGTAAAGCAAACACATTCGGACCTGCGTGGTGGATTCCGCCCCTCCGCGGTGAAGAACTTGGTGACTCGCAGATGTTCTGCAGAAGGAATCCCTTTCGTCTCAGCCTCTGTCAACATGTCAATGGCTTGACCTCTTTTTGTGAGTGGAGCAGAGAGGACTAGAGCAGCGAGGTTTTAATGGGCGTCGCTGTGGCAGCATCCGACACACATGTTCTCAATAGAAAATCCACCATGCTCTGTGGGATGCCCAACGCCTTCTAACTTTTTCCTTAACGTCCCTCGCTCTCTCTCTCATCATTACATTCCAAATGTTATTTCATGTGGCTATCAAACTGCCTCACTGCCCAGATGTACAAACAGTCCTGAACTCTCTTTCAAGAGCAAAACCTCAATCTGTCCAAGGATGTGAAGTTTTTTTGATAGTTTTAGCATCTTCCACTAACTTTTCTAACTCTTCGTGATCTTGCCTACGTGGAAACATTCAGTGATCGCCATCAACCACACTATGAAAGGACTCCCACCCCACTATTCGTTCAGTTCATCTCAATGCTAATTTACTAGGAGCCTTTACTAGGGAATAACATATAATGCCAAGATGCAGGTCATACATATGTAATAACCCCATAGAGACTGAGCAGATGTAAGCACTTATGTAATCATTAATATGTCACCCTAACCTCACTCTCAGTAACAAGAAATTAATGGGGATTTTTTTTTGTTTGTTAAAAATGATTGTCATTTCAAAACAACTTTACAAAGTTAGAGCCATTTTATGGGTCCAACAAGTTTTAGACATTTTTGTCCTAAAAATGCATGTACACACACACACACACACACACACACACACACACACACACGTATGAAGAAGGCCAAGCCTGCAGACCTGATGTAGTCGTTTCTGCAGAGGATCATGCCGCTCTTGGTGTAGCAGGAGGTGCCGATTTCACCTAGCTGGGCTTGGCAGCAGGAGCATTTGAGGCAGCGGCTGTGCCAGTAGCTGTCCATGGCGTAAAGGAGGAAACGGTCGGCGATCTTTCCCCCACAGCCCGCACACCTTTTCCACGACATAGAGCCCGCTCCAACAGGTGCGGTCTGGGCACTGCCTCCAGGGTTCACCATTGTCCCTGCTGAAACACACACAAACAGACGCTGCGTTAAACGACGCAACCCTGAAAAAGGTTGTTTAGCTTGTATTAACTGTATTAAATGTATTCACTTTGAAATGCACTTATATTTTCCACTGGGAAAGCGCTGTGTATTCTGATTCTACTGGTTAAATGGAAATGCGTGGATTTCTTAAGTCTGAAAAGCTCCATGAAGAACAGTTGCCACTGTTAAAAGTTCATCATTGCTCACAACAAAGGAAACTTTAGGCGGGTGTGGTGGTGACAACATTATTTTTGGGACCCTGTGGAGGTAACATGATCAGCACCAGCCAATTATAAAAAGCAACAGACCCCAGAAACCATCTTCTCCAGTTCACCCCTGCCATTTTTACATAATCGACCTGCCTGTTCACCGTCACCTCTTTTCGTCTGTTTGGGAGATGTTTTTGTTGTTACTCTTCCACAGATCTTCTGGCACACAGGTCGATCTGAAATGTTATGATGTGTGTCCACAGCCTATCTAAACCTGCCTTTCTGAAGTACTAAATCTGCCCTTGATCTTTATCTAGATGCTGAGGTCTGCTCTTTGCTCCTTTGGTGATGAATGACTGCTCACTGATAACATTCAGGCCCTCTGGAACAATTAAAGAGGCGCTGGCTTTTGTTGAGCTGCCTAAAATTGCTTTTAAATAGCACATTAAGTCCAGTCATGCTATTTTTCACACCCATGTCTTCTCTCCCACCAGAGGCACGTTGGTGCCGGTGGAGCAGGGATCACTCAGAGGCCTCTAAAAAGTTGTGAGAAGTCTTTAGACACTATTCAGCCACTAGTCAGGGGTTTTGACCCCAGAAATATTGAACCTGCCTGTTGCGGGACATTAGGCCTGGTCTACGAGCTAGATTAGCTCACCTAATACCAACAGCCTGTTTCAAAACCCTGTTTATGTGCAGTTATGTCCTTTATTTCCACGCCACGTACTGGCACCGCCACCACATTTGGCCCTTCTGTATCTGAGCTATTTGTATTCGACATGTGCATCTCTCTCGGTTCCACCCTTCAACTAAGTTAATATATTTTAATTTTTAATCCTTTCCCATTTCGTCAGCCCAGCCTTCATGGAGGGCTAAGCCAAATCTGTGTTGAAAGGTAATTAGAGGAGGAGGGTGGAGGGAGGGAGGAGGAGGAGGAAAGGGGGGGTAGAAAAACGTTGCACTGAGAGAGGCATTCAGTATAAAACCCCATTAGTGGAGGCTCTTAGGGACAAGCAATACCTTAGTGCTGATTAAATCTAAAAGCAGATGAATCAGAGGGGCTGGGCCGAAAAAAAGGACTCTCGTCCTGATAAATAAGATCGGACCATCGTCAAGTTTCATTCCTGGTACAGTGGAAGGGGGGCTTTTAACTTAAATGGGCTAACTCAGGCAATTATACGGCCATGCACTTTAAAATATAGAAAAAAGATAAGAGAGGACAAACACACATCTGTTCATTAGCACACGTTTAAACACAAAGGCCACGTTCAAAAGGCACAGGCATTCACAGAGCCACAGCTGCTAATGCAGCGTAAAACACCATGTGGGATTTAAGCACATTAAAGCATGCTGCCCAACAAGCTAAAAAAAGACATGCAATCATTAGAAAGAATTAGGCATTACAGAGCAAAAAAGCCTAGCGAGGGTACAACTTGTGACTCCTATTAGTTGACATCTGCAGTTACAGACTATGAAACAGTAGTAACATATAATAATGATGTTCATGTTGTTCATACTAACCAATCTGCTCTACAACAGGAGTCCTGTCAAACCAACAATACATTTATTTCACCTTAGCTATGACTTTTTCCTATGAGATTTCATTTATATGCCTACTTAATTCCAGCGTTGTAAATTAACTGTGTTAATACCAGTACTGAAAGCGAAGTGTTCATTTACAGTGCTGGAATTAAGTACGTAAATGTAATCTCACACGAAAAAGCCATATCAAAGGCACACAAATGTACTGGAGGATTGTATTAGGGTACAGATCGAAGTGTAACTTAGTTTCAATCCATGCAAAAACGCCAACTCACCTCTTTTAAGGCTGGTTTAAATGCAATGACTGAAGCCTTTTATTCTGCAAAGTGGACCACTGAGAAGAGAACAATGCTCAGTGTTGTCGAAAATAATATGAGACGTAAAAAAAATTAAAAACAAGAAAAATGTCCATGAAAGTCAGGGGCTCTGCAGGGGCATGGGGGTAGGAGTGAGAGAAGCTGGAGAGAGCTGCAGTGCTGCGGAGCCACTTCAGCAAATGGAGTTTTCAGATTATATTTCCACTGGTGCCGTCACTCTCCCTTCTTTCTCCTCTTCTCTCTCTCTCGACGGGCTTTAAATGGTCGGCTTCTCGCTCTGATCGGGTCTCTCAAAGCCTCTCGATAATTTCCATGCACGTCTTGCTGGTCTGTGTGGTCAGAAATGAAGCGTGTGAGCTCCTAATCTCCAGCGTGTCCGCCCGTCCCTCTTCGCTCTGCTCTACATGTGTCAGCCTGACAGAAAAAACACAACTAAAAAAGAGACCAAACTCCGCCCCAGTCCTGACGTCAATCCACCTTCTGCCAATCAGACCGCGCTCCGCTCAAGCGGACAAACAAATCCGTCCAATCGGGAGCGCGCCACACACAGTCCCGAGTAAAGGAGGAGAAATTGCAGTTGAATATGCTTTTTATGCTGTTTTTTTGTTGATTTTTTATTATGCAGGACTAATCCCTCTACGTGCCCACAGCCAACGACACGCCCAGCACAAGCAAAATGTGTTCAGAATTCTATTTTTCAGAATGAAACAGAATTATTGAGAGTTTTCTACCTTTTTTTGCTCTTTTGCTCTGCATAATGTATGGAGGACTATAATAAATAGTCCTATTACGATGTTGCGTTTGTTTAAAACTAAATCTGTTTTCTATAGGTCGCATCGGGTCGTTTCTTTGTTCTGTATAATAAGCTCAATTAGTGCAATCGTGCTAGACTAGCTGCACAAAGTTCACGGGCTGTTGTTATGCTCATTTGAAAGACAATGCAGTTTTTCAGCGCTTGCTCTGACACAGTGGCGCCATCGTCTGTCGAGAAATGAAATTACATTACATGGTCGAAATCTGAAACACCCTATAAAGGCAATTAGAACATAAGGGTCACATTGTGCTGACCTTGCTGACCTCTGCTGAGCTGAGTACTGTTAGGTGCAAGTCATCCCATTTTGAGATCCAGTCAGACAAAATTAAATACTAAGATGCTCAGAAGCCAATGGTTCCCAATGCTGGTCCTGGAGAACCCCATGAAGTGAGTGTTTAAGAGCAAGGAAAATGTGCAGACAGAGGGGCTAAAGGACCAAGGCTGGGAACCACTGGACCAGGCTATGAAAGATAGGGATTATGGGGAAAATATGAGCGTATCTGTTATATGTGCATTATATAACCTCAATAAGCAAAGAAAAACAATCCAAATTTGTCTCTCGGCCTTAATAGAATATAGATGCATGTTAATCCACAAATGTGAACAGATCCAACACTGTAGGATGACTGTAGGGGTTCAAAGGACATGATGGGGAAACAGGACACCTTGACTGACCAACAGAATCATGAGAGCCTCAGTTCTTTATGTAAAGAAAACAGCTGAGTTGCTGAAATGCTCACACACAAACTGTGGCTGAAACGTGCACCTCGTTCACGGGTGTTTTGCTATTTTTAGAACCATTTTACTCTGCAAATACTCTGCACCCTCTTTACTGTGCCTCGAGAGGGGAGTTTGCGTATTGTTCTTGTGCAGTGTACAGAGAAAGACATTTGCTGAAGTAATTGCTCATGTAGAGCCGCACGTTGCTCATTTTCCTCTGCAAAAAGAAAAAGACTTTTCAAAAACGGTTCTATGTGGTTTGCTGGTGCTATGGACTACGTGTACTACCAGTCTGACTGCAAAAACAACACGTTCAGTTCACTCCAATGCCTTTGGCTTCCATTTCATTCAACTCATTTTGGGCCGAAATGTTCTGAAGTGTCAGACGGTGAAAAGTTTGACATTCAGAGACGAGGTTCAGTGGGCATTTAATCAGTTCGAGACAAAACCACATAATTATAAGTCGCCACCGGATTCATTAGTAAGATGTACAGTGTGTAAAGCATCTCCTGTAGGCCGTCTTAATGGTTTAATTGTGACTGGTCGTGGTTGATTGCAGAGCGCGGTCTGATTTCCCTGCTGGAAGGGAAACTCTATTCCACCCAGGATTAGGCACCATTCTCTCCTGCTAGAACAATGAGCCAAAGATGGCAAAGAATGTATTTTTCACAAAGGAATAATTAATTTATCTCAACTATTAAAACTAGAGGGAAATTAGGGGGTGACTCTGAATGGGTGCCTCAAAGGAAAAGCTTTGTTTGTTCTTTGGCTGTTTTTTAATGAGCTTTTCAGAAATGAGCAAGAAAAATTACTTACTTCCCTCATCCGTTTTTTTTTTCTTTTTCTTTCTCTCTTTCTTTATATATTTATTTTTTTGAAATATGATCTTCGCAACAATAAAAAGGGAGGGATATTGTTGGGGGATCCCTGTGGAAAACAGCCCTACCCCTATCCACCTATAGTAACTCTTCAAACAGAGCTGATGGACGAAAAAACACAACAATATGAAGTACAGTTTAAATATTTAAGGCCCATATGAAGTAAAACATATCAAACTCAATTGATTCCTGGGAGCGGAGGTGGAAGATTCCTCAAAATGAAGTGTGTTCTTAAAAAAACAAAACAAAAAAAGCTAGTAGAGTAGCTGCTGAGAGAGAGGCGCATATAAATAGTTTAATAGTACCATGTTATTACTAAGTCTCTGAATTAGGGCCCTAAAGCATTCTGGTACACACACAAGCATATCTATTCGCTAATATCTTTGAGTGATGTAAGATTTAGGTCTGAAGCACGATAGCGGAATGTGGTTACTCTTCTAAATGAACACATTTTCAGTGAATTATTCTATTTGCAGTCAGTTTTAAGAAGCAGCTGATAACTAATACAAATCCTAATGGAGTATATCAAAAACATATTTCCATATTATTTGTTTATTGAATTATTTACTTACAAGCTGCCCTTTTACACTGTGTCAACATTTTATGAATGGGTTCAATATCATTTATAATAAAATCTTGCATTAACTTGCAGATGATGTTAAGAACATTCTTTTTTCTGCCTTTTTTCTGCTATCTTTTTTGAGAGCCTGGTGCAACGGTGACACTATTCTGATATTGCATTTGTTCCTTGTTTTTTTTTTTATTGTAATATAAACACCACGTAACAGCCTATGAGCGGTTTTGACAAGGCCAGGCGACTGAGTCAGAGTCTCTCCAAAGCGGTAGGTCTTGTGGCGTGATGTGCAGTGGTTAGTACCTTCAAAAAGTTGTCCAAGGAAGGACAACCAGTGACCTGACAACAAAGTCTTGGGCGCCTAAGGCTCACTGAAACGCATGGGAATTGAAGTCCAGCCCACCAGGTCCGATCCCACAGAAGAGCTACTGTAGCACAAATTGGTGAAAATGTTAATGTTATATATGATAAAAAGTTGTTAAAACATGGAGTGTATCACAGTTTGCTGTGTGTGGTGTTGTATCGCTACAGACCAGTCAGTGTGTCTAAGCCGACCCCTGTCCAACACCAAAAGGACCCACAATGGGCATCAGAGCATCAGAACAGACCTGGACCATAGAGCAATGAAAGAAGGTGGCCTGGCCTGATGAATCCCGTTTTTTGTACATCATGTGGACGGTTAGTTGTGTGTTGGTCGCTTACTAGGAAAGAGAAGAAAAAGGATGCACTATAGGAAGAAAGCAAATTGGCAGAGGTGGTGTGACACAACTTAAAGGACTTTATAGATCTGCTGCTAATATTTTGGTGCCAGATCCCACAGCACACCTTCAGAGGGCAGAGATCATAGTTGTTTTGGTGGCAAGAGCGGGGCTCACACAATATTAGGCATGTGGTTTTAGTGTTATGGGTGATTGGTGCATATGCAAAAAATGAGGTCAGCTTCACGGCTCACTTTGTACCCAGTCCAGTAACAAAAAGTAGATTTAGCCTTTCAGTTGTAAACAATGAAACATGAATGAAAAACACTTTTAGTTTTGTCAGTCCTGCAGGTTCACCCTGCTTTCCTCTGCTAGATCGATAGATGTCTAGTAAAGTCTGAAAAACACACAAACAGGGCTGGAATATTGTTTAGGACAATATTCCAGCCCTAAAGCATTTGAGTCACAATTAAGCTTTTTACTTCTTGTAGTTTTGGTACGAAGGCCAGAGTATAACCTAACTGTTCAAACAATAAGATGTACTTATTGTTGTTGTGTTATTATTATTATTAATATTATTAGTATTGTTGTTGTTGTTGTTGTTGTTGTTGTTGTTGTTGATTTCCTTCTTCTTCTTCTTCTTCTTATTATTATTATTATTATTATTGTTGTTATTATTATTATTATTAATATTCTTATTATTATTAATAATAATAATAATAATATTATTTTAGAGCATCATGCTTAAGTAGATAGTATTATGTCTTGTGAGTCCTTACATTACACATCATACACACCTTTTACAGTTCATAAGGACTTGATAGCTAGTTGATTAGGTAATAAATCCACAAAAACTTAATTTTTTATAATGCTAAACACTCTGTAAATCTCACCTTAACCCAAAATCTTAACCTTATTTATCAGTCAGTCAGAATGGCTTGAAATTACATGCTCTGGAGAAACTTACAGAATCTGAATTGTTCACACTGTTGGGTGTAGGAACTAGACATCCAAAATCCTTAATATTCCTAAAAGCTACTTAAAAGCTTTAAAATGAGGTCTGAAGTAGACCTAAAATTGTTTTGTTTTTTTCAATCCATCCATGACATGGAGTATTACATGTAGAGTGTTACAAGATTCCCTTGTAACACCCTGCATGTACCTCTGCATGTCATGAATGGATTGAAAAAACATTTTTTAAAGATATACTACCACTTTTTATTTACTACCAGTATTATCAATGCATATAAAACTCAGAAATGTGGCTTTAGTGGTGGTTTGTAGATAGTAAATAAAAATGTTACTTGCATTGTGTTCATTGGAACCCGTTGTTTTGTATCACCAGCATTTTAAATACATCCAAGCCTGTGGGCTTCTCTACAAGGAATCATTTCACATCAAACCACTCTGCATAACTAAATTATTCAGAAATCTATGGAATTTCTTCTTTAACCCTAAGCCTAACACTCCCTAACACTAACCCTAACTTTAATCCCAACCCAAACCCAGCACTTACCCCTCACCCCACACAACATTAAACCCCGAACCAAACCCAGACCATAACATACCTTTAATGAGTTTCAATTCACTGTTTAAAAATCAATATTTCTAGGTAACAGTACCTCTAGTTTAGCCATAGGAGACCTTTAAATCTGTGACTTATTTATCGTGGATGAAATTCAGTGATATTTGTGGTCTATTATGGAGCTTACCCTGAGATGACTTGACATTAACCTTTTTAGTTTTTGTGTTTCTTTTTTTTTATTATGAACTGTAATGTATGACCTGCTTTGTTCAGGTGAACTGGTCCGTCTATGATGTCTGGACGGGTGGTGTGGTGCAGAAATATTGAACAGCATATTACAAGATGGATCAGTTGTTTCCCAGCTCTCTAGGCTGAAAAAAAAGCCTGAAGTCATTCCTTTAATATGCTGTAATCGATCGCTCTGATCAATCCTGTGTCACTGAGAGCAAATAAGTGAGCTTAATTAAATACTAATAGATAATTCCTTAATAAATGGCGGAGTGGTCCTGAAGGAAGCAGCCAAAACAACAGAGTGACTCTGGCGGAGGATTCGCAAACAGAGCTAAACATTCAGGAGAAGCTCCATCCGCTCTCGTCTTTAGTGTGCAATTATACATTATGTATGTCATTAAAAGACGATTAGAGGCCCTCATATGTTAGTTTCTCAGATCATTTGTTTGGCGACGCTTGTTTGTAATTACATTGTTGTAAACAATGATAAAACTGTGATGTCATGCGTGCAGTTGGGTAATTGGCTACTCGCAGCGTTGTGGACTAATTTGTTAGATTAGAGTGAAACTATTCAGCGGTTTCCAAACTGCAGTGCGCAGATCCTCAAGGGTGTGCGAGGCATTTATTTTCTGGTTAAACACATTTTTGTTTCATGACAATAACATATTTATGTTCTGCCAGTAAAATTAATTCAACTTGTTCCATAATTCTGTTAGTTCACATCCAATTGACTTCTTCATGCTCTGCTCACCAATGCATTCTCAATTAACAAGTGCCTCCTTTTTATTTGTACAGTTTTCCTCTACACTACTTACAGCCATAAAAATGTTTGACATCTACAGTTCAGCTTCTTTAGTTGTGTGCTGGTGCTACAAGGCTAATGTAGCTTGCCTCGAACTGCATAGCACTGTTAAGTGATCTTAATCTAACTTGCTAAGGTCTATGTTTTCGTACCCTGCACAGCATACTGCAGTCTATAAAAACACACCATAGGCCTGTGTGAGATCTCGTGGTTTTAGGTGTGCCTGCTGTCACTACAGTGCTAAATCGTGGGATATCAGCATTGTTCGCTACATATACACTCATAAAGAAGTGAAGTCTTGGCAAATCCACTGCTATTGTGGTAAGGGGAGATGTGGTTGCTTGTTAAAATGTATTATTGTTTATTTAAAGCACTTTAAATTGAGTATGTTACTCATTAAAATAATATTAATCAAGCAATATTGCATTGTTTCTAGTCTCCCTGGTTAGTTACGGTAACACAGTCCAGCCGGGCAGACCTGGAAACTTATTGCTGAGTTGAATAAGTGAAATCTTAAGATCTTAATCTTAATGTATGTCAGTGAAATTATTAATGTAATACACTGCATTTGTTAGGGAACACTGGTTGGCACTGGCAGACACAGGGGTCAATGGTACTGAAAGACCCTGTGACTGTTTTCATCACTGTTAAGATTATTAACTCCCAGTTTCCTGCCATGGGTAATCGATACTTGAAACAAATCCCATTTCATCCACAAAAAGCATAATTTGTTTGATACTGTCAGTGACCTGCCTTCACTCAGGCCGGAATCTAATCCCTGCCTTTGTTGCTTTGTGACAGAAAAATGACTTTCCACTTGGTACAGGGTAATAAAAGTATGTGGGCTGAATCATTACCGTAATTGTACGTGAATGATAATTCCAGCAAGGTCCTACTCCAGCTACGCACAAGCAGGGCCTACTGTGTGGAGCACAAAGTTAATGAAACTCTTACTATCGGTCAGGAAAGATATTAACAGAAAGTGTTCTTATTATCAGCAATGCAGTTTTATTTATATTAAGCTTTGGTGTCACCTTAAACACACACCCAGACACACACACACACACACTCACACACCTTGCCGAGCCCTCTCTCTCTGTAGGGCCCGTAATTATGTTGATCAGAGCAGGCGCGGCCTTCAGAACAACATCACTCTAATGAAAGCTCGCTAATCCTTAATGAGTCACTATGTCTTGTGATAAATTTCATAATTATTCAACCCAGCGCGACGGGAGACAAAAATTCATCAGTCAAAGCAAATTAGCCCAGCTCCATTATAGAGCAGCGGCATCTTGCAAGGACGCTCACTTTATTAGGCCTGTACACCCATTGCAGTAATTGGGGGCATATTTCACTTGGCGGAGGCCCCACTTCATTCAAGGACTGCTTTTATCTTTTTTATTTACCCTGACACCTTACAGGGTGCTCTGCTGTGTCGACCTGCAGCAAGGAAACGAGACAAAAAAGTGCAGAACAGTTTTTGAGGACAGCGCCGAAGGACAAAGCGTGATTTTCTCTACAGATTATTGACAGGAACGAAATTGAAATGATTGCGGATCAGCGCACGTTTGTACGTGGAGCCATGCGCCTCAATATCAGTGGGCTTTACAATACCATTCATTTTAAGGACACTTATCCACAGAAAAGCAATCTTAATTCCTTTCAGGATTTTTTTATGAGAACACATAAATAAAGCGTCTTTGTGGTATTTGGTGTGCTGTGTGCAATATTTTTCAAAAGAAAAAAAATGCACTCGCTCGACTCAGAAAATGCAATTCCTCAACCTCGTCTTTTACTTCTCTCACAAAAAAAAAAATAAAATCAAATTTATGAACACCGTGTCATAGTCACAGCCCAAGTACGGTTCCAATTCAAAGTTCGCATTGGGCCAAGAACAGATGATGCTTCCTCGATTCGTGAGTTTCATCAACAATGCACAAGGGTAGTCAAGTTCCCAGAATGCACTTCACAGAAAGTGGCAGCAATACAGCATTCACAGGCACCCACAGTAAATACAGACGTTTTTGAAAGAAAACAGATGTAGGCAGTTTGGCGCATTATATAATGTTATTTCGTTGTAAGTATTAATAAAGTATCAATAAAGGTGAAAATACAGGCCACACTCTTCTACATGCAGTGAATGTACAGTGTCTCCTTCTTTAGTTTTTCATTGGAACTACAAGAATAATGTAGTTCCAGTGAACCCTTACCCTAACCTTAACCCTAACCCTAATCCTCAAACGGCCTGACGATTCCCCCTTATGTTTTCAGACCCTGGTGACCATACTTCTCTCTAAAAAATAAGAGTTCCAACCCTCCACCTGGACAGTTACCCCATGCTACACCAATAAGAGTCCTTGGACAAGACTTCTATATTCACATCATCAGCCACATGATTTACTTTCTTAGGACAAATGCATGAATGTAATATAAACGTACACAAGCAGTTATCATAATGGTAATTAGTGGGCTATCAGCATTCATTACTTGTTAACTACATTAGCTTTGTAGTTCAAGCTCAAAACACATCAAACTTGTCTTAGCTAATCCACAACCACTTTTAAAAGTCTTTAACCTATGCCAGTGATTTTGAGAAACTGCTGAAGTTTTGATGATAATTGTATACACATATAATTGAAAAAAATCCAGGTTAGCAAGACTATATGTATGGAAACCTTTGATCTAGCTTAAGCCTTTTGTTAACCAAGGCCTAAAGCCTGCAGGATATGTGGGAAATGTCCTCCTGGCCTGTGAGTCTCCATGTTAAACATCTCCTCTCATCTCCTTTCATCATCTCTTTCACTTCGCCCTGTCACTGAGAGCCCCTACAGCAGGAAAAGATGAGACAAATATGACTTCCTCAACTCCTTAATGCCCACTAAATGAGGAGACGTATGAAAGAGCGGTATTGTCCACTCAGGACAGGGGGGTTTCTCTGAGTGTGACTGTGTCTGTAGATCAGGAGCTAAGGGCAGAGAAGATCATTTAGGCAGGATGACGGACGTTAGGCGCCCCTCAAACACACGCGCGTCCGCACACACACACACACAAACACAGACACAGTCCTTGTTTGTCCCATGAGCGCCTCCGGGGTGTACTCACTGTCTCTCTACAACTCTCATATGACCTGTGGACAAGACAGATCAATGGAATTAGACGTTTTGACAAAGGTCTCTACAATCCTAGCAAAAAAGTAGGTAGGACTAAAAATTCACTCATTATGTTAATAGGCCATTTATTGGAAAAATGCAGTTTAAACTAAAAATATTGTATAATACACCTCTTTAAATGTTTACAGACACATTTCACACACACAGTTCAATGGCAGTTTCTGAGGATTATGACTCAAATGACCATTCAACTCAAGACAGTGTATATATATATATATATATATATATATATATTAGTGCTGGACCGTTAACGGAGATTCTTATCGTGCGATAAAAAAAAGATCGCAGTTAACTGCGCCCCCGCCGGACAGAGTGAGCTGTGTGTCTATACTACGCAAGCTATGATGAATTTCACCTTGATATTTCAGTGACTTCACACACGTTTTAAACCTGTCTCGGGCTGCGTCCGAAATCGCATACTTGCCTACTATATAGTATGTGAAAAGCAGTATGCGAGGCGAGTAGTATGTCCGAATT
>JBBPDB010000108.1:7835159-7848245 GCA_037974465.1 Brachypetersius altus
GTGTTTGTGTGTGTGTGTGTGTGTGTGTGTGTTTGTGTGTGTGTGTGTGTGTGTGTGTGTGTGTGTGTGTGTGTGTGCTTAAACATGAATGTTACACCCAGTTATTATACTGTCAACCTTAACCGCACCACTCCGAATGGGTACTGTGTGTGTGTGTGTGTGTGTGTGTGTGTGTGTGTGTGTGTGTGTGTGTGTGTTTAGGGTTCTTTTAGACAAAAAAAATATTCACTTTCTAAAGCCCTACAAAAAACTAACCGCTAACACTTTCTCTCTCTCTTACTGTTTAAACAATTCAGTTTACAACTCCATGTAGAATTAGGTGGACGACCTTTAGCCTGTTTATAACTAGAACACCAAATATAGAATATACGTATATCCTCTTAAAGTAACTGAGATGTTAATGAACTCTTTAATAAAAAAGTCTGCATGTGGATACACACTTCATTTCTTCACTAGCAATTTGGTAAATACAGTTTCTCAGTCTTCTATAAATAGATATGGCACCAGCGAAAGAACTCCGTAGGGTCCTGATTGATAAAGCTCTTTCGGTCTGAAAAAGACACGAGAAAAGATTATAAAATCTTGCCACTCGCACTTTCCCAAAATAGGCGTAGAGACTAGAATAGAACCCTGAGGAACACCTCTGGGCTGAGGTTCCTGTTTGCCAAAGCTTCTCCTGACTGCTGTGAAGAGCGATGAGCCGTTCTTCGAGGGACAGCCTGTGTGTCTCCAGGAAACTCTTATTCTTCTGCAGCGTCTGTTGCTGGCGACACAAAGACCGGACGAGTGGGCACCCCAGAATGGAGCAGGAAGAAGCGTGTATTTATAAAACATCTCACAGCAGGAGTTCTGTGGATCTGGGATCAATTCATAAAACAAGATCAAAACCACCAGTTAAAATTCAGTTTGGATATATTTATTTATTTAACATTTTGTATAATGCGTGCTGTCCTTCACAGTGTGAATGCTTTATAATTAAAATATCAATGTAGATAGTACAAAATGATTTAAAAAAATTTAAAAGCTGTTACATGGGGCATCTTAATTTAAACTAAATTTAAAACAGTGTTGTGCAGACCTACAGTTAAACAGAATATATAATTTATTGATATTTTGATGTCCATAGATGTCTTATGCATGATGAACTCTGTGGTGGATGGACAAACCAACATACTATAAATGTTAAATAAAATTATAAAATATTTTAGCTGGTTATCTCACTCTGTAGTAATATCTAATTTAGAAGTCTTGAATCCTGAACCTGCTGGTAGAGATAATGATTCCACACCTGGACAGGCAATCTTGGGGGTGTGATGTCTTTCTTTGAGCCCCCAGGCACTGCTGGGTCTCTGGCTGATGTGGTATAGGGCGGCTCCTCTCTTTTCTGGTTTCCATTGAGAGTGTGAGTGATAAAGACTCTTTCTGCAGCAGACAGAGCCCTGATTATGCTTCTGACCCTCAGAGCACAGGCCTTGTGACGGGGGGCAGCGGGGGACGGATGGTTTGGGTTTGGACCAGCTCCGTCTCTCTGGGACACCACATTCCTCCTCTACAGCAACACACACTACCACATCTACACACACGTCTCCCCTGTCTTTCTCTCGTATTCTTTTTCTTATTTGTTATCTCTATAATGTTGTCTCTTTTACACTCTTTTATCTTTCTTCATCCTGTATCCCGGTCTTTCTCTCTAACCTGTTTTTTGTTTTCTCATTTTCTCATTCTGTCTCATTTCTCATTTTCTTTCTCTTTTTTCTCCTGCACTCTTTCATCTGTTCCCTTCCATTTCTCTCTCTCTCTCTCTCTCTCTCTCTCTCTCTCTGTCTCTCTCATACACACACACACATACAAACATATACTTGATTGATGGCTCTCTCACTTCTGTTTCACTTTCTATTTAAAGTTAATAAGTCATTTAACCCTGTGATTCCTTCACTCTTTGAGCCAGCTCTGCGAGCGGCTGCATGACGAAAGCAGCGAGGGGAATTAATTCACGCATTAATCTGAGGTGTGGGAAGACGTGCAGGTGCATGCATTTCCTTCTGCTTGGGTGGACACCTGTTGTTACTGAGGAATTATTCATTAAGAGCGCAGGGATGAGTCATTCAAAATTCACTAAATTAGTTGGAAGGTGTTGCTGACAGAGTGACACTCCAGGAGTTTCTGCTGCAGCACACACACACTCAGCTCTAAGGTTACCGGCTGAATTAATAGTCATGAACAAGAGCTCCCACTAGTGGTTCTTATTACTGCAGCTTCTACAACTCAGTACCAATGTGGATTCCCTCCACTGCATGTTGTTACACATATTACAGTTTTTTTCGATTGCTTAAACACGTTTCCTGAAATTATGCCTCCTATTCTCAAAACAGTAAGCACAAATCCATAACCTCTCACCCAATTTCCCAAACATTGTATTTTCAGGTCAAAATGAAGCTCTGCACTCAAAACTATTCACTCTTGCTGAAAAACCAAACTTTGCCCACAGACATCACACACAAGGCCTCAAAAACACACACACTACAACAGAGTCTTACCCATTGGTGCAATAAATTAAAAACAATATTTCCAGTTAAGTTATGTTGCTTATGGTTCTTCCCCTCAAAAACCTTTTCACAATATGAACACAAAAGACGCAACCAGTGTCTATACAGTGGCACATTTTTATTCATGTACTGTACAGTACAACACACACTTTGGTCTGGGTCAGGCCAGAGAATCTCATCCACATCACAAGCTATATTGGCTCTAGTCAGCAGCAGGGGGTAAAATCCTCTTGCATGCCTGATCCACCCCTGGCATGCATCTACTGACAGGCAGGCTTCTTCCACGGCCTGGAGGAGGTGAACACGGAAATAAGGTACTACACTTTCCACCGCCATGCCCTTCTATCGGGTTTAGAAAGGGAGAGTATGCAGGAAGATGTTAGAAAACCTTGGGTTATTGGTAAACCAGTCATGAACCAGAGCAGCGCGATGGAAGCTGATGTTATCCCAAACAACAGCGTAGTGAGGCTGCTCTGGCTGTGCTGGTTCCCTGTAGTCCAGATGGAACATATGCAGTCTTAGACTATCAAGAAAAGCAAGGAGAAGCATAGTGTTCTAGGGTCCTAGAATGGCATGGCGGTGGAGTACCCTTCGTTGGCTGATGGCTGGGCACATAGTGACATTCCCTCCACACTGACCGGGGACATTTACAATAGTCCAATGGCCAATTATGGTCCTCCGCCTTCTCCTCCTTTTGGTCAGGTTAAAATCTGCCTCATCCACAAAGATAATTTCATAGGAAACAGGCTGTCCTTCAATCTCAAAGATTCTCTGCAAAACACATAACACAGTAGTACTCATTGCCCAGCCTCCCTCTTAGTCATTCCATGGACATGGACATGGTCAACTAAAGTGGCTTGAATTTCATCCGAGACCGCTTGACTCCTTGCCCTAGCTCTTCACCTTCCTTGTCGCCGTCATCCTCGACCTCCTCCTCCTCCTCGCTGGTGTCCTAGACCTCTATCTCCTCTTCCTCCTCTCTCTCTTCCTTCACTACGTCCTCCTCCTCCTCCTCCTCGACCTCTTCCTTTGCATCTCTTTGAATCCATTGTTTCAAACCTGAATGAGGCGACTTTGGCCCTTTTATATATCCATCAAAGTTTCTGATTGGTGAGTGATAAATTTTGACTCCAAGATGTGCTGACTTAAGTTAACATTATCGAATGCTAGTGCTTTCTAAATGACCACATGGTGTAAGCACTGAAAAATGTAGGGATTTATGTGTAGAGTTTTGCAGTAACAGTTCACCAAATCTGACTCACATGTTAAAGCAGGGAAATAGTGTTTATAGTTCAGGGAAATGGGTGTGCTTTTTGAAAAATAGGGGGAACCCGCGTCCGTGATTTACCTCGGGGGAAACAGGGACAAGACAGGCAGGCATCCATGATAGTGCTCTCTTTATTCATTCCAGAACAGGAAACAAAAACCAGGCTCAAGGGCCGCTACATGGACATCAGGAACGTGATGACTAAAAAATGAGACGATGGGCCGATGCCCACGGTCCATACAGACTGAACTAAATACATGCAGACACAGACAGAAACCCAATCACAAAACACCAATCACCCAAACTAAACACAAGACACCTGGAACTGAGGAACATGACAACATGGACGAAATATCAAAATAAAAGCCCCAAAACCCAAATCAAAACCGGCCACTGGCCGAGCCGTGACAATGTAACTCTACTGCCCAGTAGTAAACAGTTTAAGTAGAATTTTCTCAATATTTTTTAACAGTGCTGTACAGATGTGAGAAGTCACAGGGAAAACTGTGGCACACATATGCACTCGCAGTCCATGCCATCGCTGGTGCAGAAGTTTAGTGGGGAAGAAATGCTTTAGTGGGAAAGAAGATTTATATATTAACACCTGCAGCACAAGGGCAGGTGGTTTTAGGATGCGTTTGCATGATGAGCTGTAAATTAAATGCTGTATTCAGGTGAATTGTGAGCACTCCTAAAAGCTCTGGCTTTTACACTTAGATTAAGTGGGAAAATTTGTCTATATATAAACATGGGATGTGAAAAAGGGACATTCTGGTGATATAGTGTAATTCTCCATCGAAATGATGGATGATGAAACTGACTAATCGATGTTAAAATAATTACAAAATAATAGACGACATCCAAATAGTACAGACTCTTCAGTCCTTTTGGAATTACATATATACATATATATATATTATAGCATCGCTGATGTTCGTTTTACAGTCATATGCAAATGACAGAAAGATTTATTGAACCTATTTAATACACCTACTATTCTTTCCAATGGGCTTCTGTTTGTTTGCCAGTCCTTTGTGTACATGTACTCATTCTTGTTATGCCAACAGGATTTCTATAAAACAGCTTTTGTTGGAAATACAGATTAACTGGCATTTTCTTTTGCTGACTTCTTGGATTGGCTTTTTGTTGTGCTGGAGGAAAGACAACAGTAATAAATCCACATCACTTTATGTTTAGTGTGGATGTATTGTTGATGTCCTGGGTTCTTTTTGTATTCCTGTCACTTTAACAAGAGAAGTGTTGTTCTTAGCTTAAAATCTTGCAAAAGATGCTAACCTGATGATAGGCTGTATAAAACCTGTGGAAACTGTAAAACAATACAAATGGTAAGGAACAGTTGAGGGATCCATGTAAAGTGAATAACAAAGTTGTGTATTACCTGAAAACTGTAAGAAGCAGTCGAGGAACCCATGGAAACTGTGAGAAACAGTTGAGGAACCCATGGAAACTGTAAGAAACAGTTGTGGAACCCATGGAAACCGTAAGAAACAGAAGAGGAACCCATGGAAACCGTAAGAAACAGAAGAGGAACCCATGGAAACTGTAAGAAACAGCAGAGGAACCCATGGAAACTGTAAGAAACAGCAGAGGAACCCATGGAAACTGTAAGAAACAGTCGTGGAACCCATGGCATCTGTAAGAAACAGTCGTGGAACCCATGGCATCTGTATGAAACAGTTGAGGAACTCTTGAAAACTGTAAGAAATAGTTGAGGAACCCATGGAAACTGTAAGAAACAGTCATGGAACCCATGGAAACTGAAAGAAACAGTTGAGGAACCCATAGAAACTGTACAATGAAAGTGTCCAAAGCAGTTGAAGAATCTGTAGAAACTACAGAAGTTAATGCTTTGACCAGGACCACAGAGTGTTGATTTCCTGACTGTGGAGAGGCATGATCTAGAAAAGACTAAGAATCTCCTAGGACTGGATTAGAAAATGCTGCTGCAAAGAGTCTGAGGTTTGCTGAACTGAATGTCTAATAAACAGAGGGTTGATGAGGTTTCTGAAGAGAAATGATGAGCCTTGCTTGGCCTGTAAAAGGGAATGTGTGGGCTGTCTGTCCCACAAGAAAGACGGAAGACTTGATGATTCATCAGCATTAACACCACACACTTATGACTGAAACACGGACATCCAGTACGGCCTCGCTCCTCGGCCACAGTGGGAGAGACTCATGTATTCCTCATCGACGATTTCATTACCATGATGTACAGCTACCCGGGATCCCAGACTTGCTCTACTCTCGTAATTGTGCATATCACTGATGTGCCGTAGTCTCAGTCCTCTTGAGGTTTCATTAGTGCAGAGACAGTAGTGTTTCTTGTTGCCTTCAGCATTTATCATTTGTACAGACTGTCCTCCTGCCTCCCTGCTATCGTCATCGTTTGATGTTGCCTCTTCAACTTCTGTGCTTTTGTTTTGTATCCTCTCATGACCCTGATGAAAGGAGAACAACGGGGAGATCTTAAAAGGTGCCGGTAGTGTTTTCCATCTCTTTATGAAGCCTGAGCTTCGCCTCTGAGCACCTCTGTGTACTGTATTGACGAGCCTAATCTCTCTGTTGAGGGTGGTAATTACACACACTGAATGCCGTGAGATAAACAGATTTCGGTGTATCGGGAGATTAGTCGGAGCAATTATAAAGATTTCATTGCGAATCTCTGCACGGCCTGTATCAGCAACACAGTCCTGCAGCTAGTAATCAGCAACAGGCAGATAAGAGGTCAGGAAATAGGCTATCTGGGCAGGGAGCAACTGGTGGAGCTCTTGAGGACAGCTGCTAATAGCAGGCTTATTTGAGATGGACATCATGACAATTTTGAGATCTTCAGCTAAAGCTGATGATGTGCAGCGATGGTCATGAAGCATCATGCAAATGAAGACCTGCTTTAGTTAGCTGGGGTGTTAAGTGTGGATGAACTGGAGCTTCAAATCGAGCATGAAGCTAATAAGTGGATCAGTTCCTAGAGCCTCAATTAGTGTCCTGGTGGTGGACTCTTATAGCTGGAAACTCCACTGACCCGAAAGCAATTCTCCTGCTTTTCTATGACTGAAAACATGGCTCCTTTCTGAGCAACTGGGCAAGGGTGAGCACAAAGTCCAAGCCTAGGCAACTGTCACGCACACCAGGTCACGTGCAGTCAAAGGGCACCGGAAATGACTGGTATAAAAGGAGGAAACAGGTGGTAGTCTCTCGCACAGACATAGAAGTCTCATGCTTCAGTCCTACGTGTCCCCAGTCCTAGTTCGGTACCGGTACTGTGAGTACTCTTGCTCCTCGGAGCTAACCCCGTCTATACCCGTGTGCGCGACTGAGAACGAGGGTTCGTTTGGTGCGAACCTCACCCGCTCTCCCATGCCAGTCACGCTAGAGCTCTTCCGCCACGCGACAAGGTTGTGTCAGGTGTGTCCGCAACTCCATAAAATCTCTTCTTTTGGTTCCTCTTATACTGTCTCTATCAGAGCACCGTTCATCGGTGACCTCTAATACAGACTGCATTTGTACTTTCTGTTCAAAAATGTCTCTTTCACACCATCTCTCTCAGACTTTATCATGCCGCTACTCTCTGAAAGATTGCTTCTTCCAGGCTGTCCCTCTCTCAGGCTGCCTATCTCTAAGACTGTCTTTCAGGTTTGCATTCTGCGTTTTCACTATGAAGAATTCTTGTTCAATGTTCGAACACTATTAGTGACACAGCATCCAATTTCTCACTGGAAGAATTCTTGTTCAATGTTCTTAGAACACTATTAGTGACACAGCATCCAATTTTTAGAGCCTGGCAATTTCATAACATCTCCTACTCAGTACAACAACTGTTGCCATGGTACCCATCAAAAACACAACCAGTACAGACCATGAAAAATGTCCAAAGAGTTCTTGTCAAAATTTTAAGCCTTATTTACATTGAAACATACTTGTTTCATAGTTACATTGAAACTCACTCATTTTGGCAAACTGCCTCTATCATTTTTTAATAGCCTCTCTAAAACTGCCTTTCTCCAAACTCCCTTTATCGGATATCCTCTCTAAGACTAACTGTCTTTAAACTACCACTATTAGAGAGTGTCTCTAAGGCTGGAGCTGTAGTGCACTATGTAGTGAGTCAGCCATTTTGTAGTGGTGTCCGAAATTTCAACCGTCAATTTTGCCCACTAGTTAGTGCACTAAGTCGTTGTGTGACATGGCAAAATCGAGTGCTCAGACACTGTGCACTACATATATACCATCATGCACGGCGGGTTACTTTTACCATGCCCTACATAGTGAACGAGTGCACATTTCGGACACACTGCACACTACTGTTATCCTGCGAAAGTCAAAAGAGGAGCGAGACGGAGGGAGGAGAGATGGGGGGAAAGAGGGGCTTCAAATGGAGGAGATTCAGTCACACTTGCACTCTCTCTCACTCTCTCTCTCGCTCTCTCTGTGGAGGACAGTAGTACCCAGGGCTGGACTGGGTACTCGGCCCGGGTCCGGGGTGGCGGATGGGGTTTATGGTAAGCAATCCCAAAATTGACATCGGCCCACCAGGCAAATGCCGAGTCCAGCTTTGGTAGTGCGCCCCGGACGGATCAATCTGTCCACCAGACCCTGCCTCATGTGCGGGCTGTGTCTGAACTAGAGTGTGTTTATGTGACAGAGATAAATTGCCAAGATCCGGCGCACTATTTAAGCCACAATTAGTAAAAACGTAACATCCCAAGTCTCCGAAATTAACTAGACGTCACCTAAACTACCTCTTGCTGAGTCTGACTATATCATCAGTCTATCTTTCTCAGGGGTTCTCCAGTTGTCTAAATGAAAAGCCCGGGCATCCTCCACACACTCCGGTGAGGGGCCTGTTCCAAATGAAACTTTGTGAAACAGAAGGAGTGTGAAGGCAGGAGACAGGAGGCTGCATACAGTGCCATCACTGCTGTGGGCAAAGGACAGCTAAGGTCACCCGGAATATTGTTGCCGTCCTCGGTTTGTCACCGGATCAACGAGCTGTATCCTCTGCTGACAAAACCCCTGCGCAGCTGGTGTTAGCATCCCTCTTTCCTCCAGGTCCTGAGTGTGTGCATATGCGTGCATGTGCATATATGTGTGCGTGGGAGAGGTGGCCTGCTCTGTTTGCCTTGCGCCTCCTTTGTCTCCGAATATCTTAATCTCTTAATGCATTCCGTTACTAATCCTGTAGCAGTCGATACCCAGAGGATGGATTCGTGTGCGTCTCTTGTCAGAACAGCCTTCCCCTTCTGCCCTGTGCTTAACTTTCTAAATTGCAGCTGACTGGACCAGCTGGGGGGAGAGGAAAAAGGAAGCAAAGGAAGAAAAACTCATCAGAGTTACCTTCGCTGTGATGGGGCGGACACACACTCCTCACGGGATCCCCAGGGAAATAAAGGAGCTCTAATCTTAGACATTCGGTGCCGACGGTCACTCTCCTCTCTCCTCTAGTTTGTCTTTTTCTGCACTTCTGTACAATCGGTGCTGAAGGAAGAACAACAGCAATATATCCACGTCACTTTATATGTTTCGTGGACGCATTATTATCGTAACTGGAATCTAATTGAATTTGCAAATAGTGATGGCATGAAGAAGAGGCAGTTTGGTATTGAGGAACTAACAGAGAACTCTAATATCTTTTTTTTCGTGTCTGGCATTTTAGCAAACAGATTATGAAGCTGGGTGCCTTGGTGTGCCAGACACCTTTGCTTTGCCAAGTGGGGCTTGAAAGTGTATACCCCTCTTGTAATATGAATTTTTGATTCATTTATTTGAATTATTTGATTTAAATTAAGCCAAATTACTATTAAATTTTAAGACTGCTACTTGCTGTTACTACTTTCTTTATATGGCTTGTAGACTTGGTCCTTGGAAACTGCACAGTCCCAAGTGGTAAACTTAAAAATTTGTGAGCGTACCATTCTAATGAACAGTAAAGCTCTCCAAGGCCACTGTGTTCATACTGACTGTAATGTTTGATATATAAGAAAATGTACACACATTTTTTTGCTTTTTCAAGATTGTTTTTCATCCCTGCAAGGCCAAAAAGGAACAAGACAAGATAGAGCTTACGAGGCAAATGGTTTGGACAAGTGACTTCATAAAAAACAATGCAGCCGAAGCACAGTGCTCTCCAATTACAAAGCAGCTCAATCAAGGCCACAGACTATGAACTTGATACTCTTGATATGCCACAAAGATAGAAAACAGCTCATGAGAATGAACTAAGGTGCTACCTCATCTCACCCTAGTCTCTTCTTGATGGATGCTTATCGTTGAATATAAACTCATTTGATCCCTTATTATAATGTATTATATATATTTACTAAGCCTAAGACTAAATATATATAATTTACTATAAATTGTAAATACTGAATAATGTTTAAGTTTAATATGTAGGTCTAATTAATTCATTAAAGTGTGCTTGTGACTCAACATGTCTATGATGAGAACTCAACAAAACATCAAGTTGTGCTCAGGTCTGCAGTCAAGACTGGGTGCGTAACTTCAGTTCAGCTTCAGAAATGTAACTTCAAAGGGATATGGAACAATCATGTACCTTACACTGAACACTGACGCCATAACCTTGAGGGGACAGCCCCAATCACAGGGTTTGGACCTTGAATTGTTTGTTTCTGACAGTGTAGTGTAGGTATAAATGCTGATGTCTAAAGACTTCAAGGGATTCAAACAACAATTATTATTTTCAATCAGGTATTGACTCCGCTAGGCTGACGAAAACATATTTTCTAATCTCAACAGAAGCAATTTCCAGTCAGCTGAATGATTAAAGTCAAGTCCACAAACGATCCAAATATTTATTTATCAGATTTCTCTTGCTTTAGTGCCCTGTAATTTCCAGCAAACACCGAATGTTTAATGAGTATTATTATTATTATTGGTGAGGAGCTGAGAAGTCTGAGGAGCAAGACCTAGTTGTGCCGCACTGTGCTATGTGTGTGTGTGTGTGTGTGTGTGTGTGAGTGTGAAATCTCTTCAATCAGACCGTGTCATTTGACCAGGCTAATCTCCTCTTCTTACAGCTCATTACAACTGTGTTTGTCCAAAACAATGGCCCAAAGTAATGAAAAAGGCTGCTGGGAGCCTGAGCTGATTGGAAGGTAATAAAAAATCAGGACAGAGTGGAAATGGCATCACACACACACACACACACACACACACACACATGCATACGCTCTCTCTCGCTCACTCATACACACACAAAGTCTGAAAATGGCATCCTTATCATCCCTGTTTCATTTAGATTTGATTACTGTCGGATTATAATGCAATCACAACAGTGTGTGAGAGGTAGCTATGGGAACCGGTCTTAAGCGTGTATCTTGCCACAAATCTTAATTTAAGTTTGAACACTCCAGATCCCTCAGATACAAGAGACAAGGGGAGGGGGATGGACAGAAAAGAGCTGGAGGAGGCTCGCAGTAGTGGGAATGAGGGATGGAGAAGGAGAGAAAGAGAAGGGGCGGAAGGAGGGGGGGATGCAAAGACAGGCATTTTCTTGTCTGTCCTGTTGTATTTCATATGCGATTCAATTTGTCTTTCAGAGAGAAAATCAATTTCTGATGACAATCCTGTGCGCTGTAATGAAAGGCGGTGAGTTCCACGGGCCTGGGAAAGTTGCCGTTGGAGACGGGCGCTAATCTCGGCAGAATGAATCATTCACACTCTTATTTGGACATCTGTGTTAACTTTTTTCCCCCTTCTTTTACTGCCCCCCCCCCGAACCTACCGCCAAAGTTTCCCTCGTTGGTGATGGTTTTATTAGAAGTTGTTGCAGGTGGCTGAGGGCTCAGAAGTTCATTGGGCCTGCAGTGTTACTCATATAGGAAAATCTAGGCCCATAGGCCTGTTTATTAAGCACTGCTGAGAAAAGGGCTGATCTAGGCTCAGTTTTTGCTGCTGACGTAGACAGCTGAATGGACAGATGGGTGTTTATCTGAGAACTGAATCAATCCACACCTGATCATTTTAAATGAGTTTGCATCGTGTGATATTTTTACAACCCCAATTTCTAGCTCATCCTCTTCTGATGTGTTTTTATAATGACATCATCCTTCATCGTCTAAATTCACTTATTTTTATCTAACATTATGCACTTTTTATACCTTCCTGCAAATGGTTTCAAATGTTGACTCATTTTTAGGAATCTGCATTGCTAATATTAACCCTTTGAAGCAGTAAAACACATAATACCATAATACAGAACACATAGGAACATGCAATGAAGAAAATTAATGTCTCTTGCTTCTTACCCTTCACAATGTATACCAATCAGCCACAACTTTACCTCTGACAGAGGAAGTGATTAAAACTGATTGTTTTGTTTTAAATGGCTTAGTAAGTGAAGAATCAGTTCGTGATGTTTTGGAGAAAATGTGCTCTAAAGATTGACTTTGGCCGGAGCCAAATGACAGCTCGGTCAGAACATCTCTGAAACGTTCCTGCATTGGAACAATGATCCTGCAAGGAAGGACAAACAGTGAACACGTGACAGGGTCATGGACAGTCAAGATCAAAAGCTAGCCTGTCTAGTCCAGTCCCACAGAAGATATGATGTAAAGTGTCCATGGAATGACAGTAGTAGCCTAGTGGGTATAACACTTGCCTGAGAACGTTTGAACCCCCACTTTCTGCTATTGAGTCCTTGAGCAAGACACTTAACCCTCAGTTCCTCCATGGGGACCATCCCTGTAACTAATGAGTGTAAGCCGCTCTGGATAAGAGCATCAGACAAATGCCCCCTTTACCCATGCTGACCCCTGTTCACCGCCAAAAGTGCCTACAACTATACAGTATTAGACTGGTGGAGTTTGGTGTTAAGAACTGTCCCATGCTCAGAGTAGGCTAGCTATTCTAGTTACTGTATTTATTTATTGCTGCATGGTGTATTCAGCTATTTTCTTTCTTTAAACAAGTCATTAATATACTTCAGATCTATAAATCTATGCATCGGCCTTCCCTGCATTTGTTTACAGAATGCTGATAGTATACAGTAACTGTTTATATGATATGTGCAGTATGTATAGAACATTTTATATATTGAGAGCTAAACTGTAGACATGGCACTAATTACACATGTGAACAGGTAAAATCATCACAGATAAGTTTATGTTATCTGATTTCAAAAGTTGTTTAGTTTTTCCCTAGCATGCCTAGCATGTGATTTTTGTGATGAAGCTAGTTCTATACTGCATGATAGTTGGTATAATGATCATATAATAATCATATGCTGAGTGTTTT
>JBBPDB010000108.1:7860236-7873949 GCA_037974465.1 Brachypetersius altus
TGTGTGTGTGTGTGGGAGAGAGAGAGAGAGAGAGAGAGAGAGAGAGAGAGAGAGAGAGAGAGAGAGAGAGAGAAAGAGAGAGCGAGGGGTAGAGGGAGAGAGTGGTGAGATTGTGTGTGAGAGAGAGATGAGTGAAAGAGAAAAAGCAGAGAAAAAGCAAGAGTCAGAAAATATATAGGAGTGTATATGAGAGAGAGACCCTGAGAGAGAGAAAAAGAGAGAGAAAGACAGAGAGAGAGAGAGAGAGAGAGAGAGAGAGAGAAGGAGACAGTGAGAGAGAAACAGAGAGAGAAAGAAGAAGAAAGACAGAGACAGAAAGAAGAATGAAAGAGAAAAAGCGAGATAGAGGGGAATATATGGGTGTGTATATGAGAGAGAGACAGTGAGAGAGAAAAAAAGAAATACAGAGAGAGAGAGAGAGTGTGTATATGAGAGACAGAGAGAGAGAGAAGGAGAAAGACAGACAGACAGATAGACAGACAGAGAGAGAAAGAGAAAGAAACACAGAGACAGAGAAAGACAGGGAGACAGAGGAAGAGGGAAAATATAAGAGAGAGAAAGAAAGAAAGACAACAGAATATGATAGCGAGGAATAGAGAGAACAGAATGTGTGTGTGTGAGAGAGAGAGAGACAGAGAAAGAGAGAGAGAGATCCTCCTCAGTAAAGGAAGAATTTATGTTGCTGTCAGGTTTCTTTTTCCTCTCATTTTTGAAATCAGTGAGTGCGTGTTATGATGTGACGACCAACCGACTGCGTCCCAGAATCCGAGCCGTCCACCGACAGCACAAGGACAGTCGTGTTTCAGCAGAATCACAATGATGGATTCCAAACTCCTGAGCTGAGCTGTGGGTCAGAGCAGCACAGCGTCCGCGCTGAAACTAACACCAAACTCAAAGCCCCAGAGACCGCCTTTATGTTTATAATGCATTAGTGGAACAAACTGGTCTCTGTACCCTATTTACAAATCCCACCAGACCAGCGATTAGTTACAGATGTGGCTGTAAAACATCCCTAAAGAAATTTATATTGAAGTGACTTAATTAAAAATGTGCCATAGAAGAACCAGTTTTGGTTCCTTTAGAACCATTTAATAGTGTAAAGATTCTCCACACATGATGAATAAAACTGCGAGTCCTTTAAAAGGTTGTTTAAACTCAAATGTATTCAGTTATTCAGATAAACAAAAGTGTTTTGTTCTGTACTATCAGTTAAAGCACGCTTGTGTTAGTGTGAGGATGCTTTTTTTTTGTTTTGGGTTTGATTGTTTGATTTTCCTTTTTAATCTTTTTACCATAACAGAGAGAGGAACGAAAAGATCCTTGCAGTAAGAAGATGCAGGAGGTAACTAGTTACATATTACCCCATTTTAAATTGAATCTGTAAACCACTTCAAAAACAATGTGCTTTTAAAATGATTTTATTTCTCCTGAAATATTCATGTTAGTAAAGCTTTTTTTAGGGCTTAATTTTTTTTTGCTCTGTCGGTTGAGTAAAAATATGCTATAAGTGCTGGACGTTATTATATTGTGACTGAAGGAAAGTGCCTCTTAAGAAACTCCAGTGATCTTGAGTGGAAGTACACGTTTTGGACCACAGTGGAACTTCTCAGTGCATTCAGCATCCATCAGCAATGAAAAATGCCCTGTTTGACTCCTTTAATTTAAATATGAAATCTAACACTAATGCTTAAAAATAGGAGGAACTGTATCCAACACAACAGAATGAAATGAAACTGAAAAATGGAATTTTCAGGGAAATGTGCATTTCGTTATTCATTTCATTAATCCATGTATTTTGCGTTAAAATGTTCATTTCACACAATAATACATGGATTCCCTTCTTCACAATCATACCTGTGTAGATGTAAAAGTATTATGATTTGTCATTTCTCAGGAAAGAACAGAGAGGAGAGTGGGTTTAGCTTAGTTTTGAGTGAAAGCCTTAGCAGCACCAAACACGCTTTAAACACACTGAGGTCATTCCAACTTTCCATGTGTGTTTCTTCTCCTCACACTGTCTTCATGGCTTTTCTTTCTGGATTTCCATTCATGTGACACACACAAACACACACTCTCCCTCGCTCTTCATTTCAGCTGATTTTGGATGAGCACTTGTAAACTCTCAGGCTGAGTGAGCTAAATTGATTTTCTTTGCTAAGACAGTCTGGTGGGAGAGGGGTTGCGCCAAACAAATAAAACGAATGTGGTTTACTCTGGTTTACTCATCAGCGATAATAATACAAGCAAGTCTGTTTCTGTTTGTAATGGAGTGAGATACAAAAACAAACACTTCTGTCTGATTGAGTTATCCATACGTCACACTGATGAAGTGTGAAAGAATCTGATCTGGTCTAATATTTCCAAGTATAAGATTATTGCAAGATTATTGTAATGTTATATTTAGATTAATATTAAGTACCTCCAGGGTTGGGGGTTCGAATCGGCCTTGTGTGCATGGAGTTTGCATGCTCTACTTGCTGTGCCGTGGGTTTCCTCCAGCATCTCCGGTTTCTCCCACAGTCCAGAGACATGCCTGTCAGGTGAAATGGGGATTTTAATTTGACTGTGTGAGTGAATGGTGTGTGTATGTGAGCCCTGTGGTGGGCAGGCACCTCACCCAGGGTGAGTCCCTGCAACCCTAGTAAGGAATAAGCGGTTACAGATAATGAATGAATGAAGGCATGAAAGAATGAATAGATTTATATTATTAAATCTTACTGTCCATTTTCCCTCTTCTAAAAATAAAGGATCCTTTAGAGTGAGGCCATAGAAGAACTGCTTTTGGTTCCCTTTTGATTTGAATTGGGTTAAAAAAACATACATTATATTACATTACATTACATTTACATCTACTTGATGTATCGCCATGGTATCGTTAATTATTATTTTTTAAATGACATGCCAAGTGAAGGGTAATCGGACAAAATGAAGATGGTTCATCACTCCTACCATCATTTTTTCTGACCTAGTAAACTGCTTTACACTGGTGGGGTGGACAAAACTATATCAGACATTATCAATATGTATGAAAAAGCTGGTACAGACAAAACGAACCAGTAAAGCTATAACTTTAAAATATCTGCTTTTGTTGTTTATTTTTTTTAATGATTGATTTGTATGAATGATTCCTCTTTTGTTCATTTGTTACAGTTTGGGCTATTAACAGTCTAAATTAAATCCAGTTTTCTCTGTAATTACAGCTATCCCATTCTTATTCTTGAAGTATGTCACAATGTGTCCTAAACTACATCCACAAGTCAGTGCCACCACACTGAAGAGCTGGATGCAGTTTGAGAGGAAAAGATCTGAGTGACTATTGACTTCTAGTATCTTTTGGCCACTTCAGCCTTGTCACTCCCCTGACAAATAATGAAGCAAAATTTGGAGCCAAACATGTCTTTACTGATTGACTACACATGGGATATATTAAAAACTGTTTAGACTTTTTTTTTTTTGACAAACTGTCCTTTAAACAAAACTAGGCTGGTTATTATAAAACATTACAAGAACCACATCAAGAGAAATATTACATCCGTCTATCTGTATTTAATGTGTTTTTATTTGCTGGTTTTCGCATTATTACAATACTAGTGTGAAATACAGTGTTAAGCAATCTTATTACTTCCAAAGAGCCAGGAATAACTCCAGGTTTCCAGAAGGGCTTTTATTTTCACCTGACCAGTTTCAGATCAATGTTTTTGCTTTGTTAAGGCACACAGTGACATAACCAGTGAAGAATGAACCAGTGAAGAAACAGGTGGAGATGACTGCAGATGATCAGGCCGTGATCAGTATACTGGTGGTGCTGAATGCAGCGTGGTTGCAATACTTTTTTCTAGACACTTTGTATCTTTAT
Organism: Brachypetersius altus; assembly: GCA_037974465.1. Lineage (NCBI taxonomy): Eukaryota > Metazoa > Chordata > Actinopteri > Characiformes > Alestidae > Brachypetersius > Brachypetersius altus. The sequence goes on from JBBPDB010000108.1 coordinate 7,864,093, forward strand.
GCACTTGGCAGCCTGTGTCAATAAAAAAATAGTGCATAAAAATAATTTTGCACCAACAAGGTGATACCAAACAAAACATAAAGAAATGAGAAGTGGCTCAAGACCTCAAGACAGTACTGTATGTACAGACACTCTGAAAACATATAAAATGGCTTGTATAAAGATATTGAAGCCTTTAGATGATCATAATAGTGAAAGAGTCACAGCAGAAAGTAAAACACTCTGAAAGCATATCTTTCTCTCTTCGTCTTTTCAGTCACGACCAGCTTTCCTGCTCTCCATCAAAGAGACAACTGGTCTGACACGGGCAGGTTAATGGACGGAGGGGACTGCATCTAGAGTGTAAAAAAAACCCTCTTCCATCCTCTCAGCTTGACCATTGTTGGGCACTTGGGTGCATTAGGATCATACCACCTCTCAGGCTGGATGCAAAGAGATAACAGGAGATGCCTTTAAGTTCAGATAGAACAGAGAAGATGTCACTCAGGCAGATGGACCTACACTTATCTTTCCATCCTGACTCTGTTGGATTGATAGATTGAAGGACAAATGGACAAATAAATAAATAAATATATTGTAAACTCACTGTCTTTTTTCAAACCCAATAATCCTTTTTTACCAATAGATTTCATTCCAAAATGATTAAATAAAACACAGATATTTTTTTTCATGATTTATGTTGCTTGTAAGGACGAAAGGGACACCTGGTTACTAAGGTCAAGGGTTCAAGTCATAGTCATTATTAACAGATGTATAAAATCGAGCACATCGCCATGCAGTTTCTATAGGAAATGTAGGCAAAACAACTCTAATGGCTTCAGCAAAAACCCTTCTATTTATTACACTGCACATTCTCTCCTGCTATATTTGCACAATTATATTTATTGCTGTCTACTTCAGTTCTGCATTTTTGCACTTGTAATTCTCTGTTCTGAACTTTTGAACTCTCCACTGCTGGAATACAGTATCTGTCATAATACTGTATTCACTCAGACTATTGTCGCTTGTATAACATGTTGTCTTGTCTGGTTGTTTTGTTACTCTTGTGTTTGACCTTGCACTCTCTTTTGTCTTGTCTCCACTTGTGGTCTTGTGGTGTTCTGTTTTCTGTTCTCATGTTGCACCATGGACCTGGAGGAACATTGTTTCATTGCACCGTGTACCTACTTGACCTTACTTGACTTGAAATACTTCCTGTATAAAGGGATGTTCTGAAGACCCCGGGGAGTTACATGACAGTATCCCAGAATGCAAACTTTTCCTACAATTTGTGAATTTCTGGCCTGTTAGATCTGCTCCATTTAGAAGGAGCAACATCTCAGCCACAAACCAATAGATCACAAACTCATTGAACCACTCAATACTGCATTGGAAACTTCATAAAAAGGGTTGACATGGCAGAGCAACGGTAAATCAGCCTAAGATCATTATGTGCCATGTGAAAATTTAGGCTGAAGTGATGTAAGACATGTCAGGAGAATGCTACCTAACGGGTGGCATAGTTTCAACAGTAAAGTCTGGTGGAGGCAGAATAATGGTATGTGGCTGTCTTTCAAAGTCTGGGCTAGGTCTCTTAGTTCCAGTGAGGGAAACACAGACATACTTCCAATTTTTGTGGCTATTTGGGGTTCTTTCCTGGTCCTGCATGACTTTGCCCCTGTGCACAAATAAGGACCAAAAAGTCATGGTTTGATGCGTTTGGTGTGGAAAGCCTCCAGTGGCCTCCACAGGTCCATGAGCTCAACACAGCTGAACACCTTCGAGAAGAACTGGAATGGCAATTGCGAGCCAGGTTTTCATATTTAACATCAGTGCCTGAGCTCACACATAATCCTTTGACTGAATGGGTGCTAATTCCTGCAGACACTTTTCAGAACCTTCCCAGAAGGTTCCCGGAGTGCGGGCTGATATAGCAGCAAAGGAAGTGCCAACACCACATTAAAACCAGTGATTTTGAAGTGAGATATCCACACAGTCCAAATATTTATTCACTTATCTAAGTTCTTTTTACAGGAATACCACTCTAGTTACTGTGAAGTAGTGGCAAATTCCACATTCATTTTTCAGTGGTGACCTGTGATTACAAGGACTCTTGTGGAATTCTAGTAACAGGTGAGCACTAAGCTAACAGCACTTGCAAAACAGAATACAAATATCTAAGGTTTGTAAAAGACATTCCATGTTTTATTACAAACTCTTTAACATCTTTTGTTTGAGTAATTGAATATATTTTTGGGCCGTTATTGGCGTTAACAGGCTGCTTTAACGCAAGACTCTTATCGGGCAATAAAAAAAATATCACCGTTAATCTATTCACAAAGTTGGATTGGGAGCTGGGTCTATACTACGCAAGCTATGATGACTTTCACCTTGATATTTTAGCGCAGATGTATACCTAGCCTAATTGCACTGTAGGGGGCGAGAATGCCTACTGTGAAACAGGGATGTCACTAGGACGGAAAGACGGGGGGGTTGTAGCCCCCAGGGTTGTAGAAAGGAATTAGCGTGTATAGAGGGCTGAACACTTTTCACCAAACCTTTCCTTTCACTTAAGGAAACAAGTAAGCAAGTTAAGCAGTGAACAGTTATGGCCACTAATAGAATTGTTCTGTTGAACTGAGTACAAACGGCGCAACCAAAGAAATATTACTAAATGGGCTCCGGTTGCTACTCGCTAACAAGCAGCGCCATGTAGCTCCACCTGGGTCCTAATGCCCGCCCACTACCTACAGCAGCTTCAACAGCCAGTACATCATTTTAATTCAATTATGATAGCTAGACTTATTATTTTTCACTTCAATTCATAGTCTTGTTTCTATTTGTAAAGTGCGTATCTGCGCCCAGTGATATCTTGTATGAAATGTTTGAATTTATTATTGAAAAATAGTAGGATTATGACTATATATTTTGGGTAGCTTGGGACCTTCGGCAGAATTCTAATGAGTCATTTTAATCTAGATTAATCTAGATTCATTCCAAGATTACAGTGAGATTAATCTAGATTTTTAAAATGTATCTATGCCCACCTCTAATTTTTATCTAAAGCAATTTTTGTCTGAACAAAAATGTACCAAAAAAGAACACAAAATCTTCAAGGTTTTCTATTGACTGCCTCATAAAATATGTTCTGTGTAGAAATGTTCATAAACAGAGAGCTACATTATATATTTTTATATTTTATTTTATCCAAATACAATTTAAAATTACTACAATTATATTATACAGCATACTTATAAATTAAGAGTTTCATAGTAAAATGCTGAAACTGACTAATAACAAAACGTTTCTTTTTCTACTAAAGTATCCATCATCATAAAACACTGATATGGCCTGTATGTGTAAAGCCCACTGACAACAATATATTTCAGGAAAAAGAAAAAGAAAGTAAAAGTAACTTATTATGCCTTTTGTAACAAAATCCTTGATGTATACACTTTGTCTAAATTGATTTTCTGTCTTATCTGGTGGGAAAGAGGCTTCAACAAACAGCCAAACTACGTTTGCTTTTCAGGCATCATTGAATCTGTAATACAAGGAAGTTTGTAATTCATTTTATTGATGTATAATTTAAAAAAGAGAACAGTTCCGGTTTCTCTCTGTGAGTAATGGACACATTCTTTGGGCTGAATGTGTGACTACATGTATCAGTTATTCATCGTTAAAGGCTGAAATGAAGAGCAGGTGAAGGTTTAGGTTAGAGACACGGAGCAGTTTGGTCAGAAGTTTGTTCACCGGGATCTAATCTGACCCAGACTCAGCCACCCCCCTTCACACACACACACCCTCCATCCTGTTCCTCAGGGTGTGCCACTGATCCAGGACCTTCATTCCTCCGACTAATGCTCAGCTTAGGAGTCACGAGTGAAAATAGGAAACATACACTGGATCCAGACCGGCACTGGGGAGAACTCAGGTCACAGTGTATTGATGTAAGTGTAACTGGTGTAGCTCTATTACTACACAAGCTGCTTTTTCATTTTCAGTGTCAAAGCAGGAGTCTATTTTTAAAGTAGTCATTTAGAAAGCATCGAAAAATTACGTAGCCTGTGATTCATTCTGGGAGTTTGGTGCTGACCTCTTTAATGCAGTTAAATTTGTGGCCAGATGAGCTGCAGGGTGCACAAGGCCACACTGAAACATTGAAGCAGCACAAAGAATCACAGCTTTGTGTTTTCAGAACATAAATGATGCATGAGGCTTTCTCTTCCATTGACTGTACTGTTATTTTTTCCAAGTGAGTTTTTGAAGCGTGTGAGCTCATTAAGAGGGCAATTTGGACCTCATTTATCTTGAGTCATCAGAATACCAATCACGACTGATGTGTGACTCAAATCCTCATGTGTTCCTGTTCAAAATGACACGTTGTGAGACTAAAGGAAAATCTGACTTTTCAGCTTTTTTACACTCACATTATTTTCATATAAAGTAAATACAAGGAAAAGCAACAGAGTGGGAGATCATAATAAATGGAGAAGAACAAAATACATGGCAAAAAGAGTAACACTGGAGCTACCAAACGAGCTCAGGCACCATGGCTGCAGTGTTTTGCTTACAACTGTATAAACTAAAAGCAGCAGCACTTTTTTACTGCATGTTATACAGTGCCAGTAACTCTGTGCCAAATGATCACTTATAATTGTTTAGTAAATCTGTAAATACTAAGTGTAGATATTTGACTGTCTAGGTGTTGAAGGCAGCACTTCAGGACATTCCTCACCACTACTTCAGAATATGCGCTGGAACTGCAGTCATTTCTTGTGGTATTTCCGTGTGTCATGCAGTATGACCTTGATTCGGATCCAGAATTTCTCTCCACGGTTCGAGGCTCGTGATTGCTCAGTGGTCTGCTGGAGCCAAGAGGCCAAATGTCCAGCAATAGCTTATAAATAGATAATTCATGTGAAATGATTGTGGTATGGCTCATGCATATTTTTCACTTGTCATGTGGACATAGCAATGGCCAGCCACCAGAATGGAAATCCCTGCCCGGCGGAACAGTGAGGCCAGCTCCTAGCCTTGTTTTCAAAAATCTGTAAGTGATTTTGAGGTGCGGCACATGTTGCCAGATCCGTGCTCTTTTGGGTCGTAATGCATTATGTTTGCGAGAGGCTTATATTTTTGGATGATTTATCTGTACGGATTTGGCCATTTGCCTCCGCATCAGATTCCCGCTGTCAGGCAGAGCAAGAGGACACTGCAGAATAAAATGCAGCCACATAAATAATCCGCTAAATTTATATCCGCTGCCTCGCAGGAGCCCTGCAATTCTCATTGATATCAGGACACTGCTGCACACATAGATGCAGTGTTTTTCAAGCATCCTCACACTCGTTTAACTTCCCTGTTGTGGGATAAAAGGGCTCCAACCGGATGCTCAGATTTCACAATGATTTTCTTTCTTTCTTTTTTTTCTTTCAAAAGGCCATGAAGCCTTTCTGAGCATGCAGGCCTCTTTTAGTGCTCTGATTCGAGACACCTGTCAGGGAAGTGGCCGTTCATAGCTCCGAGCACCTCTGATCTGGTTGCTCTTGAGATTCCAGTAAACGATACAGGCGGTTTATGGTCCCCCACTGACACCCCACCAACCCCCCTAAACCCCACCCCCCCATACCGAGCACCATTGATATTGGCTTACGCACCACGATAGGATCGCAGTTACACGGTTGCATGGTGGGTCAGAGACTGAACCTGACACCCAGGGCCATTGTCGGTCACACCTTCATGTTTTATGGTGGGGATGGTTCAGAAAGTCTCTGCTTTCTTTATCCGAGGAGAGCTGAGTCTCGCTGCAGGGCCTGATACTGCATTACAAAGCCACGGGAGATGTGATTCATTACGAGTCATAATACACTGGGCAAAATGGGGACCGGTCTGCATCTGGTCAATGGTGGAATTCAACACCAGCCAACAGTGTTTGCAAGACAGCCTCCACATTCATGGGGTCGTCTGGCAAAACTATCTGATTTACTCGATTTCAAACTCACCCTAAAACTTACTTGATCAGTCAAGTTTGCCTGAAGGTCTGTTTCTCTACTTTTGCTCTGAAGCTGTGAAGGTAAAGTAGTAAAAGAAGCCGGTACTTTACTATTTAACGTCATCAGCTGCATCTCCAAAACACACACTTCTGCCTCAAACTGTGCAGAGATTGGGCTACTATTGTTTTTGTCCCATACAATGTAATTTAGTACATTAACAGAGATAAGAATATGTCATAAAATTTCAAAACTCAACCAAACTTTTTTTTGCAGACTGTTCAACTTTCGATTTTTAACACAGTTTTAACCCCAAAGGTGATCTGATCTCGGAGAACTCTCATGGAAAAGATAAATCTGGAAGTGGTGTGGAAAATACCGCTGACTCTTCAGGGAGCACTAAATCATCAGACGAAACAAGTTTTTTCATCACGCAAAGGTTCCTCTGCATGACTCTCCGATTCTACAGGCTTGACCTTTTCCATTGCTGAAGCTGTTGATGCATGGGACACAGTCATACACACATATTACATGCGGGAGCTACAATAGTGTCAAGAGATATGTAGATTACATTTAATCCCGGAAGAACAGCAACAGAGAGAGAGAGAGAATAAAGAAAGGAAGAAAAATCAAAAGGAAAAAGAGACAAAGCAAGGGAGAGAAAGAAAGAAAGCAAGACATAAGGAAAGAATGAAAAACAAACAAAGAGAGAGAAAGCGAGAGAAAGAAAGAAAGAAAGAAAGAAAGAAGAAAGACAGAAACATAGACAGAGAGAGAGAGAAAGAAAGAGAGAGAGAGGGAAAGAGAGAGAGAGAGAGAATAAAGAAAGGAAGAAAAATCGAAAGGAAAAAGAGACAAAGCAAGGGAGAGAACGAAAGAAGGCAAGACATGAAGAAAGAAAGAATGAAAAACAAACAAAGAGAGAGAAAGCGAGAAAAAGAAAGAAAGAAAAAAGAAAGACAGAAACATAGACAGACAGAGAGAGAGAGAAAGAGAGAGAGTGGTTGGAACTGTGGAGTATTGTAATTAGTTGCACCTGTTTCCTTTACCGCTGCTCCGGTTTCTCTGTACAAACGTATTAAGATTAGCCATCAAAGGCCCGGCGGCCTGATCCTCCTCAATGCCCTCTTTGTTGCCAGTTGTCAAAGCAGCCTGCAGAAATGTGTGACCCAAGCACAAGAGGAGTTTTGGAAGTTCCACACAGAGAGTGGAGGGACAACACCCAGCCACAAGCTGCCTTACTCCAACCAGAAGAGAAAAAGGGGGGTCAGCAGTGTCTCTGCTAGTTCTGCTGGATCTCATCTCATCTCCCTTCCACTCTTCTCTCCTCTCTCTGAAACTTTGCACGTTTAGAAATGTTTCACCCACCAGTTCCCAGAGGGTCTGACAGGTCTTCAAAAACATATTTTTGTCACCATGAACAGTCTGAAAACAGCTTAAACTACTTGTTTGCTCCATCCACCATGACACTGACAAGATCTAGCGTTAGCATGAAATAACACCACACAGAACATTTAGAAACTTTGAAAGTGCCTCATTGTGATTTTAAACTTTAGCACAATAACCGAAAAAATCTAAGGCACATGAAACCGCTACTTCTACTGCAAAACTGAAGTCTTTGGGACGAAAACTAGAAAGGAATGTTTTATGTAAACGTGGAAGCAGCACAATCTAGTGGCTAAAAGTAGTAACTGCATTCATCATTGATTTGGAACGTTAGACATTAAACACTGAAGAGTTAATGAATTAATTATTTCATTAATTCGTTCGTTCATTCATTCGTCCACCCATTCTGTCAGTCACTCGTTCCCATTCTAATTAACATGTTTTATTGAAACATATACTGTAGAAAGTGTAGAGCTTGCAGAATAGAAGAAATTGATTTTCAGCTATCATGTTAATGAATACAGGCCACAGGGTAAAAATTATTTAGCTTAGGCAAAATAGCCAATACAACTTCAGCCAGAGGCTGGAGCATCAATAACTGTCGCTCTGTCCAGTGTCCATTTGCGAATTCAGCCAAATGAAGGCCCCCATTACCAACACAGATGTTTGAATGTATCTTACACATTTTATAATCTCTGAAGGAGCCACACATGAGCCTCAGGTCATAATGACCAATGCCAAGTGTCTTCTTGGGGAAATACAGCCTCTCACAACTGGGCTATAGAGCAGTGGGGCTGTGTTCTCCTGAGTGGTTAAGCTCCATCGTGTACCTTTGAGATTAACTGGAGTGGTGTTTGCAATCAAGAAGTAAACAAATCCTCACAGCAATGTTCCAACATCTGTAAAGCCTTCCTAGAAGAGTAAAGACTGTTACTGCAGGGACAAACTCCCTATCAATACCCTTGATTTCAGAAGAATTGTTGGATGAGCAGGTGCCTACAAACACTTGGATTATAATGATTCTAAAAGACTGTAAAAACCAAACTACAGTATCATATAAAGGTCAGAAGTATTCAGTCATGGAGTGGTGTATCGTTGTGGCATGGACACAATAACAAACCAAACCGAGGTCTATGGCATTAGGTGTTTACTTGACGCAGCCGCCTCTGTTGTTTTGTGCCTCTATTGCTTTTTCTAAACAAACAAATTGCCCCTCTCATGCTCATGCAACTCAGGAGGTAAACAGAGGGGCGGCGGATTAAATTTGGTAATTACTTTCATGTGGAAACAGCCGATAAGTAGCCATCAAAATCACAGGAGCTTTCCCCCAGGAGCAGTTCTGCTTGAAGGAGGGAGGCTTGAAATTACAGTTAATCGTCCACAGTCTCATGAAGGTCAACACTCATTATACAGAGGTGTGGGGCGATGAGAAAAGTGCAGAAATAGCTAAAGTGAAGTATTTTCCCTCACACAGCAATGAGGGGTGAGTACTGCAGACTTGAATGGCTACAAAGGGAAGGCCTGGTGCAGGGTAAAGACTTGGCTGTTGTCTGTTTTATCCTAGCAGGGTCCAGAGAAAGAGGTAGGACTTTCCCAAGAGTAATATGAGCGCAACACAGAGAGTGAAACAAGGTTTTGTGTGTGTTTATGTCATTGTCTATATCTTCAACAGCTACATAAAATGTTGGTACAATATATAATTTTCTGGACCGACTCCTACAAATGCACTAGTAGGCCTAAGTCATCCCTGTCTTTAAAAAAAGAAATAAGGTTTAAAAGAGAAATAAGGTTTGTGTTGCTCTTGACTAGATGCTTACTATTATGGTGTCTACTATGGTCTATGGCTAAGATCGGGCAGATATACATCTAGCCCAAGCTGTAGGTTCACTCAGCCAATTCAAATCTCAGTGTCAAACGTGCCATGACATATTACACATGGTCACTCTCCCTAGATTCATCCACCATTTAAGCCCATAACATCCAGCTCAATCTCTCTGTGGCCTGTGGTTGGTACTAGCAAGGGCAGGTTACTGAATTTGACTACAAACATTTTTATTCACTTTGTGAGTCAAAGCCAGGGATTAATTAAGGCAACATATTTTTACTTTGAATATTTTTATCCTTCAGAACTAATTTGTCATCTATTTTTCATGTTGTAGTCCTGGATAGTGATTGATTCTTTAACTTACATTAGGTAATATTGCAAATAAATATGTAAACATATTGTGACCAGTAGCTGCTAGACAGCTCATTTTATTGTTCCTTGCTGTTTTTGGGAATGTGCTTTTGACTGCGCTATGTATGACCATACAAAGATTTATTATAATGAGTTCACATTTGTCTTCATAATGTACCACAGGGCATATCACAAATTCAAAATGTTGCAATAGGATCACAATATTATATCTGGATAGTACAATATAAGAGAGAGAGAAAGAGAGAGAGAGAGAGAGAGAGAGAGAGAGAGAGAGAGAGAGAGAGAGAGAGAGAGAGAGAGAG
>JBBPDB010000108.1:7874049-7886956 GCA_037974465.1 Brachypetersius altus
AGAGAGAGAGAGAGAGAGAGAGAGAGAGAGAGGGAGAGAGAGAGAGAGAGAGAGAGAGAGAGAGAGAGAGAGAGAGAAACAGACAGTCACTACACTAGATATGACAAGAGACCCTGCACATGAAAATCTACAGAAACAAAATAAATTTATCATAACCATTCAGAACAAACCTTCTAAATACAAAATACAAAGTTTAAAGCACATGAAACCCACAAGCTTAGCCCTAAACCTACTCTGGGCCCAGTCTATCAGCAGGACATGTGACTAACTAATCCACTGACTAATAACAAACAGCAGCTTCAAGTTAGCACTGCCGACTTACCAAATAATCAGATAACCCCCCTGTGTGGAACACTGGAGGTTGATACAGAACTGCTTTTCCTCCATACAATATGTCTGACATTCTGACCCTATCCGAATTAAAAAATGTCAGTTTCGTCTTTTTCAATGCCACACAGCACCTCTTGCTACAGGGGGACAGTCGGTAAAACGCAAAACACCCACTCAACCACTGACCACTCAAACTATATAAAAACAGTCATATATGATGATATATGATGATGAGGATGAGGGTGATGAAGGTGTCTATTATTATTATTATTATTATTATTATTATTATTATTATTATTATTATTATTATTATTATTATTTCTTTTGTTATTATTATTATTATTATTATTATTCATTTATTTATTTTATGCTCAGCTTTTCTAAGTTATGGCAACACTGTTCTTAGGCTAATAAAGCTGCTTAAGGTGAGCTGAACTGGGGCAGGGAGTTAGTTTAAATGCAGTAATTAGGATAGTGAGATGTGGAGAGTATTCGGATGTGTGATCATGGAGCTGGGGACCAGTACAATGCCAACACAGCCAACAAAGCAGAGTCTGGGGAAGGTGGATAAATAATGTAAGCCCACTCCATTATCTGCTCCGCAAAGCTCATCAGCGCGCCTCTACAACCGCCACAATTGAATTGCTGATTGCATCTCTCTCTCTCTCAATGGTGCAGAAGAGAAAGAGAGACAGGGAGTGAGAAAGAGGAGTGTATTTTCTCTTGTCAAGGTCAAACTGTTACAGGTCTGGCCTTCTGAAAAAAGGTTGAATTCTTAGACTAAGCTTAGTAGAGAAAGATTGGAAAATTATTAGCAGCATGCTAATTTAGCAGAGGACTATTCGGAAAAGTTATAGCCCAGGAAACTGATGAGTGTCAGAAATGTGTTTCTTTAGTTTTGCACTGAAGCAATGAGGTTAATTAACTAAATGTACAGCCTTTAGAATCAAACTAACTGAATGTATAAAAACACCACACTCTTGCATTAAACTACAGCTTCATAGTCATCTCAAACAAGACTTGTTTATGTGGATCCTGATATGGTTTGACCCATTGATATGTAATAGTCTATAAAAATGCCTATAGAAACTATATTGCATAGCAAAAATGCTAATAGAAGAAACCTGAACACTCTATACTTTTATCCAGCTATCCGCTATGTATAGGCCTAGTGGGTATAGGAAATAATCATCTGCAACAAAGTATTCACATTTTATTGTGTTACAGCCTGAAATTAAGACACTTTCATAAAATAACTCACTCAAACTTAGAACATCAAAGTGAAAGATATGATAGAAATAGATCTCCGTTACAGAAATGTTCATTCAAATGGGATGGTGACCACATTCCACAGATTTTCAATAGGGTTAAAGTCTGGGCTCTGACTAGGCCTCACAAGGAGATTTACCTTTTCCCATTCAGTGCACTTTGTCATGCTGGAAGGTAAACGTGGCAGAAGGCAGCAGGTTTTCTTGGAGATTTTGATGGTATTTTGCTCCAACTGTTTTACCTTCTATCCTGAGAAACATGACCTCAACAGGATGCTACCACCACCATACTTTGCTATAAGCATGGTGTTCTTTGAACGGTTGAGCTGTATTAGCTGTCTGGCAGATGTTGTTTGGTGTTGAGGACACATACATAGATCTGACAATAACCCCTATTTCCATTTGGCCTCAGAATCATTAGGGTGCATCATGTCCAAACTCAATCAAGACGATGTGTTTTTTTATGAGGAGTGGCTTTTATTCCCATATAAACCACATAATTGGATATATTGTTGTCACATGTACACAGTAACACACACACTCACTCACTCACTTCTGCAACTGCTGAATTCTCACTAGGGTTGCAGGGACCTGGAGCCTATTCCAGGGTCAATGGGCGCAAGGCAGGGGTTTACTATGGGTGGGGCACCAACCCACTACAGCACAGTAACATTCTTTGCCATGAATCGCTTTAATGGGTCGACCTGATCCATGAAGGGTCCTAGTAGTACCAAACACTTATTAACTGTAGTCTTTACTGTGCTCCTAGGGATTTTAAACATGTAGATTTTTGTGTATCCATCTGCTTGTCCACAACCTCATCCCAGGGATCTTTTGACTGGGCCTTGTCATCCATGGTTGGTGAGCATAGTTTACATTGACCTTATTGAGTTATTGATTGTTACACTGCATATGGGTACAAATTAATATATTAGATCACTCTTTATTAAGGAGAATCATCATAGTCCTGGTAATACAGTTCAACCAGAACCGCCATTACTCTTACTTGTCTAGGACTTCTTTCTTCTTTTTTTTTATTCACAGGGAGTTGTCAAACTATTCCAGCACTCATTCCATCTGGCACAGGGCCAGGGGTAAAGCAGGCCTCCACTTTTAGCTTTCTCTGCTTCTTTTCACTCAGCAAGGCCTCTGCTATTTTCGGCTGCTGTATCCACGGAGGCTGGATGGCCTAGAGTTTGGAAAATGACATGCAAGTTTTCCTTGGCTTGCCCTTGCGTTTGAACTTTAGCTTTATTCCCAACCTTCCGATTTAGATCATCACGTTTCCATAGGGCTCCAGCGTTTATATAGTAGGCCTAATGACTCCCTTTGGCCAAAAGCTGTGAGGTCCTGCTGGGTGCAGGGGGAGGTTTGGGTGGAGGGGGTCACTGGTTCTCCGGTCCGCTCTGTTTGCTTTGTGGAGCAGCGAATTCGGCTTTCCTCCATGGCCCTGAGGTCTCCTACGGCCCGGGCAAAAGAGCTGCTTTTGTCCCACCTCCAGAAGGTTATGGACGTCAAACCTGGCCAGCCTTCATTAGTTAAATGAGGTCATTATTTTCACTCTGATTTAGAGGCTATTTCTGCACACATGCAAGAACACGGTGCCACTTTAATGGGCGCCTTCAAGAAAATGGTCACAGACCAGTGAAAGAAACCCCTACAACCACATCGAAGCCTATAACTGTGAGCAGGGTGAACTTGAATGATTTGGCCTAATGTGACAGAAGTGCCACCAGCTTTTTCACTGCCATGTTTTCTGATTTACAGATAAGGAACCCTTAAACGTGCCAATTAGCTCGCTTGGCTCATTGCAGGGCCTTTAGCAGCTTGATGTGTAAATTGCTGGTTCAGGTCAGACCCTTTTCTTGTGGAGGTCAATGGGGGGAAAAAAAGAAAAAGCCTCTTGGAAAAGCTCGGCTTGTCCTCTGGAACAAAAAGTCACACCGCCGGCCCACCATTTGCGCACGGTGAATTAAACAGCACTGCGTCATTATGCAAGAGCACTGAGAGAGGGCCACAAATTGCCCAGAACAGAGTAAAGAGCCTTATTTATAGTCGCCACCACCGCTGAAAGCTGGTGCCGCTCTAATAGAGCAATCTGTATTCTTAATGGTAATGCCCCATTCGTTTGTTCCATTTGGCTCAGTACAGGTGCATTAATGGGCCTTGTTGAACAGATCCAGCTGAGCGGATACAAACAGCGCACACCTGGCTTCAGCAGGCATGGCACGCTCTCTAGTGGCCAGAGACAGAACCTGCAGCTCAGCTATAGACATGAAGCGTGTAAAGTGATGGTTTGACCCAAAAATCATCTCCATGAAGAAAATTCGTTACGGTAAATGTTGAGCTTTTAAATAAAACGGACAGTCATAGAAAATAAACAACCTCTTTTTGAGATGACAAACAGTGAGGCTTGAGGTAAATACAATTCAAATAATTAATGTAAGTCACTGTAAGTCTGCAGTTTGTGCTGTTCTATTAGGTGGCATAGTGCATAATATATTGATCAACTACATCCAGGCTAAGAAGGAAAACTGTATAAATTGCATCTTTTGCAAAACCACTCCTTTAATCAGGCCTAAGGACAGAGAAGGACTGCCAAAAGACAGGATTGTTTAAATTAGATAAAATAAATTGGCTGTGTGGAGCCTGGAACTGTAAAATAGGATATGTGTATGATGGAATGAGATGGTATGGATTAACAGGACAAATGTACGCAGGACTATACAAATTCGACCGCCTCAAAGACTCAATGATCCATTGAAGCATGAAGGTTTAAAAGTTCCCCAAGTGGGATGTCAGTGTGCGAGCTTCACTACAACATCAATGCAAAAAAATCAACGCTCACTTTAAGAATGGAAAAAAAAAGAAAAAAGGAAAATTATATTTAATTGGGAGCTAAATCCAAACACAAACAGCAGCAGAACACAGCAGAACGATGAGGCTGATGTGGAAATTTCTGCTCCCAATTAACCTTCAAGCTCATCAGTCACAATCAATACAGGGTGCAGACTCTTTTTAATCGAGAAGTGGTAATTATCAGCCTGTAAGCATCTGGTTAATGAAACAATGCTCCAATGTGCCTGCAGCTAAAAAAAAAGGGAAAAAAGTTAATTGAGTTCTATTTTCTGAGACAAGCGTTTTCTCCTTGTGGCCACCTCGGAGCGTCTGATTGGCTGCGGATCCAGGGCCGTCCCAGTGCTCTCTGGTGCCATGTAGTGGGCTGGTCTCGGTGGACATGCTTTCCTTACCCCCTCTCCTTTAAACCAGCGTAAGCTTCTGTCTCCAACACTGGATTTGCTTTTGTGCATCTCCTTGACATTCAACCTTCAGTTAAATATGAAAATGTGGTCTCTGCTGGGGAATCAGGAACTCTGCACGATGTAAGTAGTCCAAAACGATGAACTTATTTAGTTGAAATACAAAAACGTACAAAAGAATGTTGGATGTTGACAAAAACTACAGTCCTGCACTGCACAAATCAACACAAAGGACATACAAAAAGTAGAGAAAAAAGAAAACGAGCTTGTATTAAGAAGAAAATTGTGATTTAACTAGGATCTCTTAAAATAAGCAAAACAAAGAAAACACAAATCTAGACATTTCATGTACACAAACATTGCAAAAGTCATTTAAAGACATCTTTTCTCTGATCTAGACTTTTTCTTTGTTTTTTGTTAGTTCTAGGAGACTTGTCGAGGTGCTGCTCTGCCATCATGTACCAACAATAGAACACTGTCATAACAGCCAAGGCTGAAGACTCCTGGGACAAATGCAGCGTGTGCTCATGTTATGACTCATTATGAACGCACCAGGGACATTAGAGAACTTTAGCACCTTCTTTGTTTTGTCTGCAGATGATCCATTTGCTTCCAGACAGCCAGGAACAGCACAATATAATCCTGAGAGCTTCTACTGTCTTCCAGTAACAACACTCCTCATCATATTGTTCATGACATCACAGTCAAGACTACATTTCTGAAGGTAATGTTAAAGTACATTCACAATCATTTTCTTAAATCTTCACTGTGGCCATCAGAAAGAATGGAGAACATTTATGAAATGTCTCACTGTGGTAATCTAAATGAAGCTACGGTTTTGATGTGACACAAATAGACAGTGCTCAAACATCTGTGTGTTACTCAGGCTTGCTCATCTGAAACAGGTATAATTTACAGTAGAATAAAATAAATATTATATAGAAACTGTGGTCCTGAAACCAACATCTCTTCGCTTAGAAACTGAGTCGACCCTGTTAGTCCGAAAGGCCACTCCTCGACAGATACAATATGGCTGTTTAGTTGAGGAGGCTTTAAAATGTCAACTTATATTTACAGCCAGCACCAGCTCAAAGATATCTGTCATCTGATTCAATTTATGACTGTCAGTGAGCTCCATCAAAGCTCCAGTAACTGTGCTTTTACTCCACTGCTCCTTCCCTTGCAATCCAGAACAGGGGGCTGAAAACATTATCCTGTCTGTGGTGAACTGTACAGCCCTGCAATACTTACTATCAGGCTTTAATTTAGATGTGCCTGCCTTTGCAATTTACTCAATTCTGCTCTTCCCCTATTTTTTTCTAATAGTCGATATTTTGGGGGGTTTTTGTCTTGCACTAGAGCAGTAAGGCTAAGGCTAATGTAGGTAAGAAATAAAAGCTTAAACCCCAATATTTAGCATCCAGTTGTGTTCAGCATCACCCTGGGAAAATATTTTTCAACAGAACTACTGTAATTGTTGTACAAGTATTCTTGTGTGTCGTTCAGCATGTCCCCATTTAATTTTTTAAGTCCTCCTGAGTGCTCAGGAACTTGTGAATATGAGGTGGCACAGAGGCTAAATTTCCTTAGCCATTCATTAACATGAGAAGACAAGAAATAATTAATTTATCAGACGATCAAACTCACAATGTCCATATCCACCTTTAGAGATTTCATTCAGTTTAAAACACCTGGAGCTCTTGTGATCCACCAGGAGCTCAAGTCTCCAAGTCTCCAAAACTACAATTAGACCACATGCCAAGGTGTGCCAGAAGGACACTTTTTCTTTCTTCTATCGTTGAATATGAGTGCCTGGAGGTACGGTCAAACAAGAATAGATCTTGTGTAGAATTGGTTTAAATGGGTCAATCCAGTACCAGGAGATCATGAATGTAAATCCATTTTCAGACTAAATTTACTTTAAATAAAGGCCATTTTTTCGCATATATTCAGTGAGGTATTACGCAAATTGATAGAAAGACTTTATGAACTTGTTTTCTTAAGCCAAGGGTGCTGATCTTTTTTGAGATGGTTTCTGACATGGTGTGGCATACTTTCTCTAGATGCGCCAATCCGATATTCTTCCGAGCATCTGCTAAATGCCACAAATGTAAATGATTGGATCAGAAATCAGGAAGGAATAAAAAACGTAATCGGGTTCCGTTAAAAAAATATGGAGAATTACAGCATGCATGGCGTGAGAAAATGCATCACATGATAAGACTTTCTGTTGTGTGTGAGACTTGCAAACATGTCAGCAGTTTGGAGTTACTTCAGACTCAAAGTCTGTATTGGGACACTTCACCCGGGTGTCCCAATACTTTATACCCCCCACGGAACATGCTTACAGTTTTTCTAGGCGGGGCAACCATCAATCTCTATGAAACTTCACAGTTAGATAGGGCTCGATGAGGCCTTTCCAAAAACCCCTCGTCCCGGGAAATCCGGAGTCATGTCGTTCACAGCGTGGGTGTCCCATTACTTTTGTCCGAGATTAACTCCCAATCTCCCGGGGGTATTACGGCAAATATGCAGTCATTGGAAAGGTGTTACCGAGCCCTATCTAACTGTGAAGTTTCACGTTTAGAGTGCGAGACATATTTTTTTTATATTTAACATTTAGATTTAATTGTCCTATAGAGTATTTTCAATTTACTGTTTGTCCTGAACAGTATGGAACATTCAAATAAACACAGGTATTGTTTGAGGATGGTCTGATAAGTCAGGGCAGGTGGAGTTTATCAGGGAACACTCTGCAAGGCCCGTGCTTTGAAATTCTCTTTGCCCTCAGTTACCCATTAGTTGACCAGATGGTGTTTGTCGACAGATCCAGCGTGGAGACCGACGCCCCTGGTTCTCTTAAATTTGGTCCCCACACTTTACAATACAAGTTTACAGGCGAAATAAACAGTGCAGAATTTAACTTATAACTTTCATACAATGCAGGTTAGGGCCAACCATCTGAAATGTATGTTTTTCCCTTCTCAACCTTTAGTGGTGGTTTGGAACTGGGTTTTTTTTTTGGCAGTGCAAAAAAAGACCAAACACAAAATGTTCCTGAAACAAGGAAGGGTTCACAAACATGCCATCAATGACATTTCAGCATTTATTTGAAATGCATTAAAGACCATTTGGACCAAGAAAACTAGTGGGACAACAACCAATAACAAACGAAATCCAAAAAAATAAGGCTGGCAGCTGAAAAAACACGCGGGCTAGAAAAGTCTGAAACATTTTGCACCATTTGGATAATGAATTGTGAATATTTGGTTATGAAGGCACTATTGATTGTGGAGCTAATGACAGTTTGAATGTGCATGTCGGCTTAGGGGGAGACAGACGAGTCCAGACGACTTTCATTGGCTGGTAAATCCTGTCCACGGCAGCTTGCGCTCTCATTATCCAGGATTCCCAAATAGAGGCTTTTAATGGATGGGATAGATACAGTCCATCCAAAACCATCAAAATCACCACTGTGTAAGTCCTTCCATGGCGTAGGCTTCCATAATCTCATCAGCCCAAACACCATCAGGTCTAACAAACCTCCTGATGCACTCCCAGAATCCATGAGCTCCTTGCCATAAGAGAAAAGGCAGTTTTTGATGTCCCCATGAGGAATCTCACTGGTTTTTAAAGGACAACATTGACTGTTTATGTCCAGTGGAATCTTCTGCCTTACAACCGTAATGAAAAACAAACCAACAAAAACAAAACTACAATGGATATGAACAGCAATACTCCCCATATGTTTTTTTCCCACTCAAAGATACAAACTTCAGGCTCCATACACCCTAATGCTAATGGTCAACCTGTTCACCTTTTAACCATTTGGTCCGATTACGTAAAATATGTTTGTGTAAATACAATATGTACATCTGAATGCTATTTGACCTTCTTCCAACTGGGCTATAATACTTTGTTTTTCTTTTGCTAAAGTCTGTAAACACTGTACATGGCATACTACCATAAAAAGAAAACAAATATACACAATGCAGAAGAAAAAAGCTAAGAATGCTGAAAACAACACTTAGTTGTAAAATGGAAAGGTGCTTTATATGCCCCCCCCAAAAGGTACAAAAAGAGTAATCCCCTATTTCACCCTGTTGTTTCCCTTTCAAAATTGTAACTCACAATGTGTCCTATATCTCACTTTTTCAACGTCTAAATGAATTGTGAAAATTGTTTTGTTGTTTTAACAGATCGTTTTATTTATAAGTGGGTGTGATAAATTTGCCCCAGCTGTCAGAAAGAAAGGGGCCTGACAGGGCCTCTAAAAACGAACTGAGTTCCTGTAGTCATCACTGTGGGAGACAATGTGCTCCTTAGGACCCAAGGCAAGCTAAACGTAGGGGGCAGTTTTAAACCTCTCTATCTCTCTAGCATTAACCAGCATATATACAGTAGGCAGCCACTGTAGTAAGACAGAAGAGGTCAAAATGCATCCCATAGAGGCTCTTCTCTTCACACACCACTGAGCCTGTTCCCAGCACAGCTGGCCTCTGGACGTTTACAGTCATACACTGCGGGTTCTCCTTGAGCCTTTCTCCTTTCTTCCCAGTGTGTACGACAGAAAATAAAGAGGCCAAAGGGCAAAGGACACACTTCTTGCTGCTCTCTCAGCGGTCCCGGTGTGTGTCCACTTCAGTTCACCTTCGGGTAGATCTTCTCGTAAAAGAAGTTTTGCGCCAGCACATACAGTTCTCCATCCTTTTCTCGGACGGCGTGCGCTCGGACAAACTGGAACTGCTCCAGAGCAAACTCGTAAAACTCGTTCTCCATCTTCCATATGT
The DNA here is from genome assembly GCA_037974465.1 of Brachypetersius altus. Lineage (NCBI taxonomy): Eukaryota > Metazoa > Chordata > Actinopteri > Characiformes > Alestidae > Brachypetersius > Brachypetersius altus. The sequence goes on from JBBPDB010000108.1 coordinate 7,883,698, forward strand.
CCGACTGCTGCAGTTTGGTGATGGACTCTTTAGTGGGAGGCTTCTTCTCACTGGTCTTCCTCAAATGGGACTTCTTACCTGTGACAGAGACATAACACGTATTCAGAAGAGCAGCAATGATTGGTTGATGACAATTATCATAAAATATGTCACTATGGATTTCACTGTTAATGTGCTATTTATTTAAAAAGCTCTGGCGTACTCTATAATGTTCACAATGAGCTTATTTCACCTAATTGCAATCCAACACAGAAAGTTAATTATGGCTGACACAGTTTTTTGCTTGAGCTTTTTTTTAAGCTTGAAATTATGGTTGTGGCATTAAAGATGTCAGAAGAGATAATAGTTAGATTAGTAGAGAAGTAAATACTTGGTTAATTAATATCAGAAAAAAATCATTAGTCGCAGCTCTTATATCCAGTGGGACACTTTTTGCTATTACTGATTTTTTTTAGTTAGATATTTATTTGAATACGTTAGTAATACGCAATGTGGTCTTATTATGCAACTATATATGCATAGAAGGTGCACAGGACAAAATACCACCTGAGATATAGAGCTGGGCTGCTTATGTCTTGCGTGTTTTAGAAGCATCATATTCCATTATAGAGGTTGAACTACTGTGGGTGAAAGGTGAGTGCAGATCTGTGTGTATGGCACCTGTACGGTAGAGTTCAGTGGCCCCTCTGAAGAATCGAGGCAATGCTGCCTCCAGCATCATGATAAAATCCTCCAGCTCCTCCGTCACACCCACCAGTAGGTACTCATTCACCAGGTTATACTTCGCCTGCTCCAGAGCCCATCGACTACCCACATTCCTACACACACACACACACTCCATTACTCAAAAACATCAAACTGCCATAAGCCTGCAACCTTGCAGTATCAAATTGCATATTCAATAGGTGTTTGGTGAGAATGCATTATGTGTCCATAAGTATCCAGACGCCTCTTGTAATTTAAATGACTTAGTATGCTTTTTGTCAGAAAAGCTTATAGAGAAAGAGATGTTCTGGATGTGAGAGTAAGGAGGTTACCATGCTCAGTATCAGACATCCATTAAGTGGTAATACCTGGCCAATAAACCATGGAGCTGTGAAACTGTGTTCTCTGGAGTGATAGACTTTCATCTAATCCCTTTGGGCATGACTTGGAGTGGCAGAGTGGCAATCCAAAACTAATTATTCAACCACAAACGCTCTGAATACAACCAAACTCTCACAGCAATGCTCTCGTGTAAAGCCTTCCCTTAAGAGTAGAGCCTATTAATGCAGCAAACAGGGAAAGTGTTCCTGTTTATTCTCTAGATTTCAGAAAAACTGTTTCATTAGTGAAGGTGTACAAATTTTTGAGCACACTGACATTTCATCAAAGTACTGTCCTTGACCTGAAAATCAGATCCTTAATAATCTAAATCATTGCCAGAAGTGACAGAGAAAACAGGATCGTTTGTAGCCTATTGAAATCTTTCCTGCCGAGATTAATATGATATGAAGGAAATGCTAATATGACTCACCAGCACTCGGAATAATGACCGCAGAAAAACGGGATCTGCAGCCAGAGTTTCTCAGGGGCACAGTCAGATCCTCCCGATGACACACACTCATCAAAAGTCTGAAACACAACACATACATACCGTCAGATTACACCCTCCACAAAATATCATTTTTCTGAAAATAATAAAGTAAAGTGACCCATTAAAGTCACATGTGAAAACACTACAGCACACAGTGTGAAATTCTTTCTCTGCATTTAAACCACTTTCCAAGAGAACCAGTGGGCTGCCACTAATGGGGGTGCCTAAGGAACGGTGTGTGGGGATGGTACCTTGCAGGGCTGCACAATATATTGCGAATTTACCGTCATCGCAATATCAACATGCGCAATATCCATATTGCGAAAGACTATAATTTAAATTATGTTTATATTTATTTAAGATTTTAAATAATTAAAAAAATATTTTCAGATTTTTTTCAACAACGTTCAAATATTTTATGGGAGGCATTAAAATGCTCTGTTTAAGTAAATTCTTAAAAAAAAAAACATGCTGGAATGGAAATATTGCATTTAATTTTTTTTCTGCATAGACTAGTCAGCGTCTGGAGTCTGTTACCAGCAAATCCAAAGCAGAAAAACATTAACACTATAAAGGCTAAGTTTTTACTCACTTTTTGCATGTGATATCGCCATAGCAACGCTCAACTACATTATCGCATATCGTATGTTTTCCTAATATCGTGCAGCCCTAGACTGAAGTATATTCCTCCAATAAAAACCCTGCACAGTACAGGACTAAGTATAATCCTTTGGTAAACATACAGTAAGTCCAAACACTCAATATCTGGGATTCCCAGAATAAAACACTCTAAAAGATAGACAAGTTTAGCTCGACATTCAGTGCCCTTTTCACAAAACATGCTCAGCTCACACAGCGCTCCTCATTATATTTCAGTGTCTCGAAGCCCATGATAAACTTATTTTAACAACTTTCTCCGTCATCCCAGGCTTGTATACATAAGCTATGAATAATCCTCAGTGAACAGCCAGTTGTGTGAGACATGAGTCCAGCAGCCTGTTATCAGGGATCGGAAGGAAAAATTGCTATATAAATGTACTGAAGCTAAAGAATTTATACAATGAAGAGTCACTGCAGTTGTGTTGGTGCCTAGTGGAGGAATTATTCTTTGTGTGTGCATGTGTGTGTTTGTATGTGTGTATACAGGATCATTAATACCTGCAACAATCAGGGCTGAGCTTGTGACCAAACTGGAACAACATACATACAGTTGTAAAGAATATAATATCATGGCTCTCTTGAGTCTTTTTCAGATCCATGCTGAGCTCCTTTGACTTTCCCATTGTAGCATTTGTATCCAATGAGCCCTATTTAAATGGCCTCAGAGAAGTCACTCAATCACTCAAGAAGTTAAGAGGCCATGCTATGAAGCTCCTTTCACTGACAACTTTCTAAGTCGCCAAAATTGCTAATTCATGTTGCTGTATGGATATTTTTGACCCAGCAGATGTGATCACTTTTTTCCAATCAGAGAAAAATCAGAGTTGTAGAAATAACGGGGAACTCAAGAGAGCCATGATATTATGTTCTTTATAAGTGTATATATATTAAGGCTGGGAAACTTCACGCGTTATTATCGCGTTAACGCATTATTTACTTAACGCCAACAATTATTTTATCGCACGTTAACGCAGGTTTTTAAAATCCTTTTATTTTGAAAGTCGGTGCTTTCACCGCAGTAAC
>JBBPDB010000108.1:7906138-7918320 GCA_037974465.1 Brachypetersius altus
TCCAGACGGGAGAACTCATGTTGCCACTGTTAAGCTCCGCTCTGCTGCTGTTTACCTATGCGTCGTGCATGCACGTGTGAAAAAGTCGCGCGAGTAATTTACGTCAAGTGATCGTTTTTTTTTGATCGGCACTTATGGGATTCGCCGATCAAGCTATTTTTAGCCAATATCGGCCGATCATGATCGGTGGCTGAACAATCGGAGCATCACTAAACAAAAGATACCTAAATCTCTAATATGACTTATCTTTGGTTTACCCAGAAGACCACTGCAGACCAGTAACTGTGTGTGATGGACCATTCTCAGCATGGTAGTGACGGTAATGGTGTGATGGAGTATGCTGTCAGACACAAAAGGTGGGAATGTTGCACCTAAGAAATGCTTGTGTATTTCAGCCTTTCTGTAAACTTCACCCTGTTTAGAGCACAAGACAAAGCTCACTTCTTCACCAGACAGAACATTGCTAAGGCAGAGGAAGTGTGTGTGTGTGTGTGTTCTGGCATGGTCGGCTTGGGTGGCTGTGCAAGCTTCCATAATTAGCGAGACAACCTGCTCACTCTCAGCCACAAACACGTTTCCAGGTGATTAAGCCCTTGATGATGTTATTGAGTGGTGGAGCCCTAATTACAAGTGAAGTCTGCATGTTTTGCTCTAAGAAAAGTCTGATGGGAGTTAATTAGGCTAAAAGCTGAAGATCTCTCTCTCTTTCTCTCGAGTCTCCTCTGAATGTATATTCAGGTAATGCCACACTTAATTGTTTTACATTATTTCTGTTAAAAACCAAAGCTGTAGTGAAGTGGGGCCTTCATGGATTGGAGTAGTTTGTCCAGTACATCCCACAGATACTCGATCAGATCCCACAGATACTCATCAGATCTGAGGACTTTGGGAGCCAAATCAAGAATAGATAGCCTTGATCCTCAAATGTGTGAAGGATGGACGGGTGCATTGCCCTGCTAAAAAGCCACTGCTATTAGAGAACACCATTGCCATGAAGGGTGGATTTGGTCTACAGGAATGTTTAGGTAGTTGGTACACAAAGGAACATCAAAAGGAATGCCAGTACCCAGCAGGGCACTGTCCAGGGCATCACACTGCCTCTACCTGCTTGCATGATGTAAAAGAAAACACGATTCATGAGACCAGGCCACGGCTACTGCTGCAAGGTCCATTTTTGGTGTTCACACACCAACTGTAGCTACATTTGGCACTGGAAAGGGGTAAATATGCTGTTCTCACATGCACTGTGTGCTCTGACACCTTTCTATCAAAAATACCATTTAATTGTTTTAAGCCCAAACAGCTCTTGTATGGAATCAGACAAAGCAGGCAAACAAGTCTGAATGCAAATCCAAACTTGATTGTACTGTTAAATGCTAGCCTTGTGTGTTCTTGTTTTGCTTGGACCACTACAATCACCACATTTTTACCCGAATGTTAAATATATATTTAACAAATAAAAAAAGAAAAAACATGTGCATCTTGAAAATGGCCTACAAGTATCATGGTGTTATTTATTTATTTATTTTTGGCTTAATGCCCATCTTTAATGGATACATTAGACACAATTTCTCAGAATAAATGTGCTGCTTTCCTCCACTCTGTCTCTGCATGGCTGACGTACAATCTCTGACTGACTGAACACATAAAGGAGGCAGACGTGGATCTGAGAGAGAACACCGGAAATCCTCAGTCATTTGATTATGAGGCCTGTCATATTTGGAGGAGAAGAAAAAGGAAGAGTAATAATTATTATTGAGCTTCAGGGCTACTATCTGAATGGGCACCACTCAGGCCACGGAGAAGGCCTTAATATCAACACATAGACTCTTCATTTTGAAATCTTCAGTGGTAATTTGTCTTAATGTTTTTTTTGGCTGGTATCTACTGCAGCTATTTCTACTGTGAAACTGAAAACCAAAGCCACAGCTGTGCCTGCCTAGCTGTGCAGCAGCTCCAGTATGGAGCCAGGAGAACGGGTCACAACAAATGCCCTGCCAAACACAGAATTTCAGGCAGAAAACAGTGGCTTGTATATTGTCACATAATAAGATGAGAGCAAGGGCCTCACCAAGACATCATTAGGCCAACAGAACTGCTTAATATCACACAGATCAAACAGTATTGAACATTTTACAGATAAAATTATACTATTGTTATTTTATTATTAACAGGTTTCATACTGTAATGAACTCCCTAATGAACTGTGTGCCTGGCTGTCCGCTGCTTCTCTTGGTGAATGGGTTAAACACAGGTGAAGAATTTCATGCTGATCACACCGTGTGCTGTAATGTGTTTACGTATGACACATCGGTCACTTTACGCTTTAATCATATACATATACCGGTACATATCAGGCGCTTTTATCCAAAGCGACTTCCATTCCCAGTCTCCCTGGAGCAACTTGGACTTAAGGGTCTTGCTCAGGGTAGGACTCAGCGGCAAGTATCCTACCCACTAAGCCACCACCACCCAATCAAAACGGATATTCTCATTCATGATAATTTGAATTGTTTTATGTTCTTGGGCAGATGTTTACATTCATTTATGTTGGCAGTAAGTAAATGCTTCATAGTTAAAATACCAAAAAAGTTAAATGCAAAACTGACTTTTAGGACAATAACACAGAAAACACTGAAAATCTTTACACAGAAAACTGCAAACTGATGAATCATCCCAGACAGTAGAGAACAATTTAACTGTAGGAATCTGTTTAATTTTTAACCACATCATTTTTACACATTTTCAGTTTTCAGATTTGTCAGCTCCTTAGAATTGATACGGCTATTTTATACCGAGTCCTAGAATATGCTCCTTTGTATTAAGGGGCAGAAATAGCTCATAATAGTGAACATCCTCCTCATGCATGCAGTATTTGCCCCGCTGAGCTAAACGCTTTACTAGAGACTTTGATTCCATGGCAGAGCAGCTCAGAACAGATCAGAATTCAATTCATACAGTAACACAGCAAAACTGCTCCTGTTTTAGACTGCTCAGTTAAACTCGTGATATGATGGGGGAAGGCTATGACGAAGTCCACCTCTACAAAAACTACAGGACAGCACTTTTAATAGTTCCTTTGCTCCTGCAGTGTAACACCCTTCTTTCATCGATCACTCTGCTTTCCATCTTTGCCCACTCTAAACTGCAAGCCTTCAACCAAGAACAGCAGATTACAGCGCTAGAGCTTCTTTTTGCACCTTCACTGTGAGCAGCACAGAAAGTTATGATGAGAAAAACAAAGAAAAAAAAGTGGCAGGCCTCAAGAAGAAGAAAATGTTTTTCCTTTGGAAGCCCCCCCAACCCACCTCCACCCCTCTCAGAAATAAGGTATTATTTGACCGTAAATCCGTCGTTGTGTTTTCCTCTCCAGCACTGGGGGAGGTTTTAGCTGTACTGTAAATTATTTACAGGATTTGGAGATTAAGTAGAAATATTACACTGTGTCAAAACAAAGTGCGAGGGAGAGACAAGCCTCAAAAGGAAAAGGAACACGGCCTCTATTACTTTTTGAAACATGAAATATTCTTCCATAAAACTCAACTCTGAAGGAGCTAAATGTTTGGGCGATGCTGACACAATGTACTAAAAGGCAATTTTTCTCTGAAATGCTAATTTAATTGGGTTTTAGAGATGGGTCATGATTTCTAGATATTCTGATTTAATGTTTTTATTTAAATGTAAACAAAATGAATAGTTCATACTATCTTCTTTATACTATATTATGCCTTGGTTTTACTGCTGGTACTACTGCCAGTGATGCGTTACTACACACAATAGGTAGTTCCTATAAACAATTCATACGATCAATGAATCCATCAATTCTTATACATTTAATCGACCAACTGAATCATTAGGTGTCCTCTTCCCTTAGTCCTGTCACAGCACTGCCATTTAAACAGCCTGCATCAAAGGCTACACTTGCAGTTTTGTTTACTGGAGCATTCATGGCCCCACAGTTCTATGTATAGTCACAAAAATATCTAATTGTTATGTAACTATTTTTAAATGCAATTATTTTCTATGAATTACGCCTCAGCATTTTCTCCCCCAAAAGAGAACTCATATGCACACACTTATTTATATATTTGTATTTGTGTGTGTGCGTGTGTCTGTGTAGTAAAGGAGCTCCTCAGAGAACAGTTCTGCCACCATTGCACTCCAATCTGTATACATCCAACTTCAAGTACAATACAGAGAGCTGCCATCTGCAGAAATTCTCAGATGACTCAGCAATAGTCGAATGTATCAGGAGCAGGGACGACTCGGAATCTAGGATGGCAGTGGACAGTTTTGTTGGTATGAGCTGAATCAGCTGCAGCTAAACATCGGCCAGACTAAAGAACTGGAGGTGGACCTGAGAAGATCATGACCTCCTGTCACACCCCTGTCCATAAGGGGAGTTGGATGTGGAGATTGTTTGGGACTACAAATATCTTGGTGTGCACATGGACAATAAGCTGGACTGGTCAAAGAACTGGCTGGCAACAATATTAGAGAGGTCAAAGTAGGCAGTACTATGAAGCCTGTGGTGTCTGGCGCTACTTTCTATGCTGTGGAGTAGGGCTGGGCGATTTGGCCTAAAATCAAAATCTCGATTAATCACAATTACATTTAAGAAAAAAACACAAACCAAAACGGATTATTTTAGACAGGCCAAAAAATATAGATCTGTATGACAAATGATTTTCTCTTATATGATGCCATTTAATAACGACTTCTCCTGTGCTTAACACATGATCATTACAGAGCATGGCTCATTAACACAATATCCCTGCTCAAATATACTTAACCTAACTTAAATAAAACCTAATTAACTAAAGTTCAATAACAGAGGAGTTCATTTGAGGGTGTGTTTGAGCAAGGAAATTACACCAAACCAAGCTAAAGTATAGAAGTATACATTCTACAACTAAAGTATAACTTCTATTAAAATATAAAATCCTGTCTGATAATAATTTTGTATTTTAGTCGCTTAAAAAGAACATTGATTTTGGTCACAAATGTTCATATCATCCAGAGCCTAGCTGTTAAGTGCATCAGCTTTTTCTATAGTTGACATCACTGATGACTAATTGACTTTATGTACTAATTGTGGCAGCCTTGGCATTCCACATTTCCCACAATGATGAGTGTCTTTGTGAAGTGTTTGGGAGCTGTGTCTGGGGGCGACTGACTGATCCTAACAATACCTGATGATTTAATCAGATACACACGGTTTCATCACTGTTCAGTCCCAGCTGTTGAGGGGCGCAGGCCAGTGAGAGGGGTGTTCTCACACCCCATCTGCCACAGCGTTGGCCTGTTCCACCGACATGTCAATAACAGCAGCACATAGCTCACACGGGTAAAGCTCAACATTTAGCATAAGCAACATCACAGCTGCCACTGTAATATGCTTTTGATTTTCATTTCAGCGTGTACTGAGATAGAAACGCTGCCTATTAGTAGGGTTTATCTAAGAGGCCTGTATTTTACTGCCCAGACTGAAAATGATAATTGACAGAGTCACGGCGCATGCTTATGCATTTACACAGGGAGGACAAGTGTGATCAATCTGGGTATTGGCAGCAATGCCCCCCTCTCCCCCAAGAGAGAGAGAGAAGAAAGCTTCACAAAGGTGGCATGCTGCAAATCTGCACAGCCTTTTCACAAGGCTTTAATGAGCACCGTCGATTCCCGCTGATGGAAATTTCTCAAAATGACAACAGAGAAAAAGTCATCAGGTGAAAGCAAACAATTAAATAACTGTACACAAGAAAAGAGCCCTGACTGTGACAAAACTCTGCTTTCAGTCAAACTGTATTCATTCTTTGGAAAAAAAAGAGAAGACAGAACAGGATGTGGATGCAGATCCAATTCCTTTCATTCCTGTTTTTCTTATTTTTAACACCACATCAGTTTCAGAGACACCAACTAAAACAATTCCTACAAATTACAGTGACTGCACTTTTACAATACTATTACAAATACACATTCTTTATTTCTATGTAACAGTCATACAGTTACAAATAAATATTAACATGAAAACTATTTACAATGGTCAGTTTTTATGTGATACAAAGACACTAAAGGTGAAACAAATTAAGATCATCATTTCATTTAGAGAGTTAAGTGGAGGAAGCAGCAGCTTCTTCCAGAACTCAACACAACAAACAGGTTTGAGGATCATAGTTACAGTTTAATGTAGGGCTGGGCGATTAATCGAAAAGTAATCAAAATCAACATTCAGAACCTATAATCGATGACATTTTTCCAGGTCGATTATTTCGATTACTTTCCCTTTAAAAACACTACCGCGTGTGGAGTCGCGTGACCCAGCTCCGCTATGTTACGTTATTCTGCCGACATGTCGAGCATGGAGAGCTTAAACACTGAGACAACTGAGCAACTTGTCAAAGAACTATAAAATAAATAAATAAATAAAATAATCGTTCATTAATCGTAATCGAGTTAAAATGTTCAATTAATCGAGATTTTGATTTTAGGCCAAATCGCCCAGCCCTAGTTTAATGTCACACATGTGACTTAATATTTCAGGTTATATATGCACTACTTGAGATGCACCTTCATACCAGCTTGTTGCAAACCTTGTTGCAAATATAGCTTCAGTTGTGAGGTGACATGCGTACCTAAACCAGCTATAAATGTATTTATTTTCTATATTTTACCATACCCTAACCATGACTGCCCCTTTTAAATGCATTTGCTGAATTAATGCTTACAGATAACTAAACATAACAAAAACCGGTTGGGTATGAGCTGTATCTACTTGTGTACTTTTATAAAATTAATGATAACCAAAGATACTGATATTTGGGTGCGAGTGTGTAAATGCTAAATTTTACCCAAAGTGATACTAAGTCCCTTCGTTCCTGTGGAAAGCTAAATAACTTTCCTCCTCCCAGCCCTTAACTCAAACTTTCATTTCAATAAAGCCTGATGGAGCAATTTAGCTCCATCCTTTATTACCTATTAAGACATGATTTAAAAGCGGACATACTTCTTGATCACGCTCATAAAACAAAAACCTGTTCATGAGCTTCTCTGAGTCCCATGACAGCTCTCTCCCGCCTTTGAATCACTTCCCCAAGCACTGGCGATAAACATCAGAGATGACGGGCGGAACGGGGCGCACCGCTTGTTCAGGACAAGCTACGTCCTCAGCGCGCGATTTAGAGTGACAAACAAGGCAGGTATCAGAGCAATGAGAGACGCAGCATGAAGGTCAGAGACAGTGGCTGAGCTGAGCAGTTTTCAATGGGGCTGTAAGCATTTAGAGCCCACACTGGTTAACCGGGGCACAGGGGACAGTAGACAGCTACGTGACTGGATGCTGAAGAGGCAGACAAATGTGGCGCTTCGCCCTATTTTTTGCAAACTGCCAAGATTTCATCAAAGCATCCTGACCTTAAAACATTTTACACAAGCAATAGACCTATAGATAAAACTCAGCCAGAGCGCTCAAATTTAACATCCTACATCATAAAACAGCGAGGCTCTGGGGGGGGGTGCCCAGCAAGCCCATAAAAACGAAAAGCGCTAGTTTGGCCAAAAAGACTAAATCACCACGTTCTTCCTCTTCCCCAGTGTAGCTCAGTCGAGACATGTTTGATGTCTAAAGTTCGCGTCTTAACACTTGGTTCCAGGTTTCTCATGGATGCCTTCAGCCGTTGCTTGAATTTGTGGAATTCCATCAGCAGCTCCTGATTTAATTTAACGAAGTACAGACTGAGTCAAGCCAGGTTTCTGATGAAAACTACAATACTAGGATTCTACATGGAACACATTGATTTACTGTACATGAAATCATTATTTACAAGTAATGTCGTCATTTGTAAGTATTCTTTATTTTATTAAGAAATATTTTTATTAAGGAGTATTCATTTAAAACAAACATTTTCAGAGGTACCTAGAACTTTTGTACAATACTAAAAACCTACTTTTAATATAGTAAACTTAAATATAATAAAGCATACAATAAAAATTGTGTCCATAATTGTAGATACCAGTGTGTCATAAGCAAGTCTGTTTGAGATTACATACCAAAATGTAAGGTGTGTGTTAAATAGGGGTGTAAAGGTACACAGATGTCACGGTTCGGTACGTACCTCGGGTTTGGGGTGACGGTTTGGTACGGTCCACGATACAGCAAAGTTAAGCCACAAAACGTTCTAAAAAATGAGGCTTGGTTTGTTTTCATGTATTTTAAATAAACAGCAGTGTATTAACCAGTAAACACACACTCTTGCTTATATTTTCATGTACGTGTAAGGCAGCAGAACTGTTACGCCAGTAGGTGGCACTACTGCACCAGACTACGACACAGGTTTATGATGTGTCGTAGTGTGGTGCGCTTTTTGGTCCCTCTGTGATTCCGTATTACTTCAGTCACGTCTTCTCCGTCGTACCGTGTATTCTCAGAAAGACAACATGTACCGAACCGTGACCAATATACCGTGACGGTTCGGTGCGAATACATGTACCGTGGCAGCCCTAGTGTTTAAGTGTGCTTTCATTATTTGTAAGAATAATGCACTGAATCTTCAGTGCAAAACTAAAGCAGCAAACTACGTCTTGGCAGTATGACTAAGTTTTGAAAAAGAATTGTGTAAATCTGATTTTGCACCAGAATTTTACTTTAAACAAGGAGTGAATAAATCAGCTGTGTTCTCTGATAGGGCACAGAAGTGATGTCTGAGAGTTGCATCTTGATTTCATCATTTGCTCAGCTGTGGCGGTACAAGCAGAGCAGAGCGACAGCATGCTAGTGTTACCTAAAGGTGAAGCTGTAAGACAATAAAAAATAAACGAAAAATACGCAGAAAAAGAAGAGACAAGAAAAGCTTTAATCTGCGTGAACTAGCACTGAACTCCTTCCCCCCTTCATTCGCCCACCTTGCTATTGTCTGAACACCAGGTGTTTATTTATTCATGCAACAAAAAAAAATAACAGACTTTACCCCTTTGCTGAATTGGAAAAAAAGACTAAGAAAAAAACGTTTATATCTTTCATGTCTGAACGCTCTCCTGAAATTCAGATGACAAACAAAGCGTGTTGTGCAAGTCTCAAATTCTAGGCCTTCACAAGTGCAGACAAAGCCAACGCCATCTATCGCTTTCCCTCTCTACTGAAGGAGATCGAGAGAGCATTTCCTTTGCAAATGAAGTCTCTGGAGAAGCAAAATACGCAAAACACTTGCCTATAAACAAATACTGCAGTTCGTGAGACGTTTATCTGGATAAGAGAAAGAAAAATGGGATTTTCACATAAAAAACAGATATTCTTGCTGAGATAAGATAATGTAAAGCTGGTTTTAGAATTCAATTGTTTATGCATTTGTGTATGTGTGCATGTATGTAATAAATTTATATATCCTCCTGAGACCTGGCCCATTAATTTAAGTCCATTATAATGGACATTTTGTTCACCTGTATCTTCCTTAAGTATTTGGAAATACCCCATCAGGCCCTATTGTATTCTGTAGAGGATCCTGAGCTTGCCAGTGATGTGTCATGTGAGGGGTTTGCATGCTGGGAACAAGGACTGCAATAGTGAGACTTACATGAGGTGCACCATGCAAGATGTTCCTCTGCAGAACCAAAAAGAAAACATTCTTCGAGGACTATCACAGCTAAAATACCCAGAGGATGTTCTATGACTTATAATTCATTGTTGAACTAAAATACATGATTTGTTGTTCTTGCAAGCAACAAGCAACAAAAGAGTGATACAGAATTTTTGTTGTTTTGATCAAATTGAATGTTTTTGTTTTAATTTCATACAGAGATGGTCCTGTTGTCCTCTGCAGTAGGAAAATGCTGGGAAATTAAAATGAAACATATTTTCAAAGTTGTAAGGTTGACAGGAAATCACACAAAAAAAAGAAATTGTAAGACCCTTTATTTCAGTTCTCAGGAGGATTTACATACACTACCAGTCATATATATATATTTTTAATTGAAATTAAAACAGTTAAAGTCCATTCAATAGCATAAACTGGTACAAATGATAGTGCTGAAATGGTAAGGTTATTAGTGGGAAATAATTCTGTAGCGCTGTGCAGTTCCTCTGGAATGTGCCAAGTTTGTCGTGTTCAACTTACAGAAAGATAGTGACCCAAAACATAAGTCCAAGCTCTGCCAGAACTACCAGAACAAGATGGTGAGCTGGAGAACATGGAGTGGCCAGAAGTCTCCAGACTTAAATCCCATAGACCTATTAGAGCCGCACACTTATGGGAACTTCAGCAACACACGGACACTGAACCGCTTTAATTTCAATTAAAAAAACAGAAAAACTGGGGTGTTTTATTTTATTTATTACATACACGCACACAAACAAATGATGGATGTAAAACCACCTTGTTCTAATGCTCATCCTCACTTTTTGGGGCCAACCTTATAAAACACGTCAGTCGTTGCACCACTTCTTCTCCAATAACTTATGAGTGGCTCAGACAGACTGCTACGGGTAAAACGCTAGTATCTGCGAGCTTCTCGGTTCTAAAAGACTGAAACGTTCCTCTGAAGAAACCCATGCAGCCTGTGGCAAGACACTGACAGTCAGCCAGGCTCCTTCATTAAGTGTAGCACTCTCTACATCTCTTGATGATGTCATTAACCCCCACTTCCTCAAGGCACGTCCTCATTTAATTGATTCAGATCGGCTGTTCCCATTAACAGCCTCTCTTTCACTTTGGTGCCTTTTGCTTGTTCTGCCTTTACCCTAATACTTGATTTATTCAACAGCACTACATACTACATGTTTCTATGTTATAGCAGAGTGATATGCAGCCTCCAGCAGAAGTGTCAGCCAAGATTTGTAAAATGCTTTACCTTTCCCCACATGACAATTTCCATGGCCCTCACATGCTTTCTCACGATGCATTTTTCCCTTTCATCTTTTAGACGTTTGCCATGGCACTCTGGGCATCATGGGGAACTAGGCTGGTCTTTGTCTCCAATCATGCCATGATGGGGCCGCAAGGAGGCGCAACCTCCCCCTTCCCCCATCACTCTTCTGGCTCAGAGCAGGCTCCCGCAAATCCTCCCATCCCAATTAAAGCTCACCCAGAGCTTTTAAAGCTGCTGATCTCACTGCCCCCCGGTTTTACTCGGCACTAGTGGGCAAACGCTTCTCTCGCCCTTGCCAAGCCCTGCTCCATTCAATCACTAGACAAGACAAGCCTTCACTAATGCTTGTTCCCAATTAGAAAGCGTAACGCTTCCCACTGTATGGCAAAGGGAAACCTCTCAGCTTAATGAAATTACAGCAGCGAGGCAGGAGGCTAGAGGGAGCATAGAGTGAGAGCAAGAGAGAGAGAGAGAGAGAGAGAGAGACTGGCCAAATACTCTGTACCCAGAGCCACGGCCTAAATTTTCACCCCTCTCAAACCTTCTTCACTACACAGAAACCCCAAATCCTTTCTGCTGAAATCCTGCCTGGCATTAAAGCAGCAACCCCGCTGCCTGCATGTGGAATAAAGAGTGAGCACATCCAAGACAAAGAAGTAGAAAATTCCAGGAAGGTTTTTCCAAATAGATTTAGCCCTGACCTAGACTCAAAGATGTTTTTTCATTTAGTATTAAAACTCTGAATAACAGCACAATCTGTGTCTAGGGACCATTTGCAATGGTGATAATGGTTTCCCCAACATGCAAATTATGAAAGTTTTATGCTGTTTAACTTGCTTTTACTTATACGCTTTCACCTCCATTATAGCCCCAAAGCGGCTTTCTAGAAATGTGAGCCCAGCCCCCGATAAAGACAGGGTCACTAAACATGGAGGAATAAAGAAAACACAGAGTTAGGGATCGAAAAAGTTTTAGGAATGGGTGTTGTTTGGTGTTTTTGATATTGCTACTGACACTATTCTCCATAATTTAGTGTAAAACAGAAGGACATCACATGAAAAGATTCAGCTGTGACTGTTTAATTACGTTTCTGAGAAATAGACTGTTGTCTCCAGAGTTCCATGTATATGTAGAGCTGGGCGATTTGGCCTAAAATCAAAATCTGGATTAATTGAACATTTTAACTCGATTACGATTAATGAATGAAAATTTTATTTATATATTTTATTTTTTGCCCTCATAGTTCACTGTCAGGATGCCGGGGCAGAAATCCCCAGGACCCTGAACTGCCTCTTGTGAGAAAACAGGCGGGAAGACTTGAAGTC
>JBBPDB010000108.1:7929638-7943890 GCA_037974465.1 Brachypetersius altus
AAGAACGCAGAACACGGACCGCGGCTCTACGTACGTACATACGTACGTAGTTAACAGCAAGTATATTTCTGCCTTAATTCCACACTGGCGATGACGTGACTGCGGCGACAGTCGCTCTTTGTGTACGCCCTCATGCATTGACGTCATCAATTGTGATAGTTTCCTAAGATCGGACAAGTTTAACGAGTACCGATCGAGTCATTAAATGTGATTATCGGCCGATACCGATCTTCGGTCGATGTGAAACACTTGTTTTTACAGGCTTTCTGTAATTTGTTTAAATCCCTGCTTTTTCAGTATCAGGATGGTGGTAAATTTACACATTGCTGCAGTCAAATCAAAACATAGCAGAATTACTCTTCACATTAATGAACATTAAAGTTAGGAACTTTTTTATGCTATAGAATTACATGTTACAATAGCAAAAAGGCAAGTAGGTCATTTCCATCCACTTCTTATTGGTGGAAATGACCTGATTTCAACCAGTAAGTGATATTATCTCAGGCTTAGTCTCCTCACCCCAAGGGTATGTTGAATGCTCGGGGCCTGAAGCGTCTTAGAGTGTATTATACTGCAACTGACAAGGGCACTTTGATCAACAGCCCCCATGGCACCCCCTGGTAAATTAATCATCGAGTCCACAAACTGTAAGTCAGTACCAAATCCTCTTAAAGTCCTCAAGTTCTAATCTCTGCATCGCTGTGTCAGCTGGGTGTTCACTAATACTACACTAATGGAAAAGTACAGAACCTACTACCAGACTCAGTGTTCATAAATATTAGAACAGGCCAACTCCAGCAAGAGTTCTCTTGCCAAATAAATGGCTGAAGTGTTAATAGCTGCTCAGCTGTCATAAACGGTACTCTGTGCCAGATATGTCAGTTGAAGCTATTCAAACTGTAAACTACCTCATGACCAATGAATTTCCTTTAACTCATCTGGAGTCTGTCCCTGTTGACAGACTCCAGATGAGCAACTGGCTTTCAGAAGTAGGCTACTAGCATGACTTTAAGACATGCACAATTTCACAGATTAGTAGAGTGAAAACAGTCCAAATCCCAAATGTGGATTTCCCCAATAAGATTAGAAAGAGATGCCAAATGCTAAAAATCTCCTGCTTTTGCTGATAGAAGAACCACAGAGGCAAAGAAGCGCCACTGAAAATGTAAGCAGTCCATCATGAAGCTGAAATAACAGAGGCAGATAAAACAACTGTGTAAAAATGAATTTGGTCCACTGTTACACAACAAATACTTTGGTAGAACACAGCAGCGGACACCCAAATAATACTTTACAAGAAAGTAAGTTAAAAAAAGCTTTTCAGCTTGTGAACAGTCCAGGAACAGCTATCAGAATGTGGGTACTAAAGATTAGGCACTAAAGACATTAAAGACTAAAATATTCTTTTCATTATAGAAGCATGGTTGCAGGAGGTTTCCCAAAAGGTAAACTTCAAGTCAGCACATCCAAACTACTGATAACTTTCAAGAAAAGATAAGGCCTGTTTTGTTAAAGCACATATAAAGTAGGGCTGTAACGACACACAAAACCCACGATGTGATGTATACCCTCACATACCCTTGCCTTATGTGTTGCGTGTCCCTGTCCCCTACTCCTACTTCGGCTTGGCCACTGGCCTGTTTCAGTTGTTGACCCACAATTCGTTTCATGTCACGATTCTTTTTTTTTTTTGTGCAAGCAGCACCATTCAATACGCCATTTTGTTTTGGGTCATCCTCATGTTTACCACAGAATTATGAATCAATCAACGACTCGAACCGTTTCGTTTGCATTCAATCTGTACAGCATACCCCAAGAAATTGCCACAGACTGTCGCAGAACCGATCCTTCAGCTACAAAACTAAAAACACGCTCCAACCAGCTCGCACAAAAACTCACTCAAAACACCACAAAACTCTTACAAACAAACTGCCCAGCAGTTTTATCACAACCAAACAGGTTATAGACACTTATAAGGCGAAATGTCATAATTTCCTTTTACTTACATTCAAAGAAATTCAGCTCGGACACGAGCGCCTCCAGAAAGACTTGCGAGAATCGTAACAACTTCCTACTGTTGGTTACTGCCTGAAATTGACGTGAAAATACACTAATCACGGTGTAAAAAGGTTTTATTAGGAGGTGTACTGTCCACAGACCAGCCCCCTTAGCGGTGAAAGCTAACAGATGTGGTAGCCTTGGATCTGGACGGGAAGGGGTGGAAGGGGTGTGTCACGATTCTGCCTTCTCACACTGCGACACCGGTTCATGGTCGCAATTCGGTATCATCACAGCCCTAATATAAAGTACTGGCATGTAAGTCTTACGAAAAGACCAATGATTCTCCTGTGGTGAGTGGAAGAAAAGAGTGAAGAACAAAGACCTGCCTACAATCCAAACCAAGCCTTCCAGAATTGCACGGCATGTTTTAGATCCAAAACCCTAAAAATGCGGATGACCCTTAACATGCTCTTTAAGGTCCCAAAAACTGACTTTCTAAGTCAATCAGCCCCAAACCCTGGGGACAAAAAAGTAAGGCAGCTGATGATTATTCATGTAGTTTGTTGCTATGGTATGTATTTAGGCCATGAAGAGCCCAAGAGAATACATTAAAGAGGACATATCATTTTATCTGTTTAATTGAGCAATTATTTTGAAGGCAACAAACATCCAGGGAGATTATTCACCTCCTGTCCATGAGTCCTCGCATTCACAGCAAGATCAATAATACCACAACAGATTGATTCTAATTACAAGTGAAGATGGAAAACAAACATGCCATAAGTCTCATTGAGCAAACAGGCCTGTGTGTGTGTGTGTGAGTGTGTGTGTGTGGTTTCTACCTTTCTTTCAGTTACAGATGCAAGGTCCTCATAATGTTCTTTGTGTTTAAAAAAGTGTAAAGTGGAGGTTTATAATGCTGCTCATATCTGAACATCAAAATGCAAATCATGAAACCACTCCAGTAAAGGCATGCTGACATTATTAAAAGGTTTTTTTTCTTTTTAAAAGAAGTGCCCCTCACAAAAGAACCTTGGATAGGGATACATAATATGCCTTTGTCGACTTGCCCTGGCTAATCCCAGTGACTGTTGCCTTCTTAAGAGCTTTTCCAATGTTTTATTAGCAGGCTGGGCCACATAGAAGGCCTTTAATGACTGTAGCTGAAAAACAAACTTAAAAACTGCACTTAAGAATGACAAATATTAGGGGTGGAGGGAAAACAAATTTGAAATATCAATATATCAGAATATTTCACAACTTAATATTTAGTACATTATTTGAACAAAAGTGTTGGGACTAGAGCTGCACAATATATCGCAAATTTACCGTCATTGCGATATCAATATGCGCAAAATCCATATCGCGAAAGACTGAACTGTAATAAATGATGTTTTTCCAAAAAACAGTGGCACAGAGAAGAGGGCAAAAAAATGCCTGGGCAGGTTCTTCATCTTCTGTGCTGCTGTTATAGATTGTTCCTTTTGCTATTTTTTCGGGCTAAGAACATACTATAATTTAAATTATGTTTAACTTTAACAATGTTCAATGGTTCAAATGTTTTATGGGAGGCATTAAAATGCTCTGTTTAAGTAAATTCTTAAACCAAAAAAACATGTTGGAATGGAAATATTGCATTTCATTTTTTTTTCTGCATAGACTAGTCAGGAGTCTTTATTACCAGCAAATTCAAAGCAAAAAACATTAACACTATAAAGACTAAGTTTTTACCCATTTATCGTATGTGATATTGCCATCGCAACACTAAACAACATTATCGCATATTGCATGTTTTCCTAATATCGTGCAGCCCTAATTGGGACACACCTGTTTTTCAATGATTGGTCGAGGCCGCTTACTTGCTGTGAAGGGCAATCTTAATGCTTCAGCATTTTGGACACGGCCATGCTTCCAATTTTGTGGACATAGTTTTGGGAAGAACCTTTTCTATTCCAGCATGATTGAGATTGTGAGACAGGCCTTCACGTCCAACATCAGTGTCTGAATGAATGGGCACAAATTTCCACAGAAACTTTCAAATCTTGTGGAAAGCCTTCCAAGACGCGTGGAAGCTATTTGAGCCACAAAGGGGGACTAACTCCATATTAAAGTTTATGTGTTTGAATGCAATATCATTAAAGTCCCTGTTGGACTTTTGTTCATATTGTGTATTTCTCAGTTTTGTCACCAAATGCATCTAAAACATGAAGCCAGCAAAACATTCAATGAAAATTAAAAAAGATAACACAGATTTTTCAAGGCTGTTGGCTCACTCTCCAACGTGACAGTCCCCTGAGCTTTGACTCACAGGCTTGTGGTCCAAGAATTGTGCAGAATACTATTGCAGGTCCTATCTTCTCTACCCCTGAGAAATCTCCAGAAAAAAGTTCTGGGAAGTTGATAACCCTGTTCTCTTCGTTTCGAACACGCTATATACTGTGAATCGGCAGAAGCTCAAGAGCAGCTGGATCAATTCCCACTCACCACAACATCACAGCAGTTCACTGAAATAGGCTTGGCAAAAGCAGACAAAGGAGTAAAATGGAACCAAAATTGGACCAGATTGTGAATGATTTTAGGGCACTGTATTAAAATATAAAAAATAAAAAGTCACACCTTCTATAATTTTGTGAAGCCATCAGCTTCAGATCCAAAAAGATGGATCCCATAGAGCCCCAAAACCCATGAGCAGATTGTGCCATTGAGAAAGAGAAAAATGTAGAATGTTTGAGCTAAACTCTGGCAAAAGCCATGTTTTATTCCATAAGAAGCAATTCAAAAATGAGATTCATGACAAATCAATTACAGCGGTGTAAGTCTCTGACTTGAATGATTCAATCTGATTATGAAAATTATTCAGTGTCTCGTTCATATTTCTAGATTTTAATTCGACTTGTTTTTCAATGCGGAATGAAAAATATTAAAGTGTGACTAAACTAACTGACAATTTACACAGCAGTTGAAAAACAACAACAAATCATCCAGTCCTATCAAGTACTGGTATTGTCTTAAATGGCTATAATAGTAAGGTTTGTTCATATATTATTGTAAGGATGTCATGCTGTGTCCTAAACCACATCCACAAGTCTGCACCACCTTAATAAAGAACTGGACATATCCAGAAATTTCACATATTCAGCTTGCCTCCCCCATTGCTTTGTGAAAGTGGCTAAATATGTTTCAACCAAATTCAAAACAAGGCAAAAGCAAATAGGAATTAACATAGGTTACAATATACCTGTGCAGAAAAGATGAATACCTTTTGTTCCAACAAGTAACGCCGACAGACATGAACATCATGATCTTTAATAATTTTCAATTATGATCCTGCTCTTCAGGTAGTTGGCACTAGAATAGCTAGGATTAGTCAGTACTTGCCTGGGAGGGGATGAAACATTAGGTATGGCTAATTTTAGTTTAAAACCACTAAGGGCAGTATAATAGTGGGTTTGATGGGTAGAAGGGGGACTTTTTACAGAGTATACCCATTTTAATTATGCAACCATCTATTGAAGTATAACTGGAAATAATTACCTCAGAATTTAACTCTTTTTAATCAGAAGTGAATCTGCCTGACTACTCTTACGGCCTGCTGACTGTGTCTTACACAGGAAATGAAATTACCTGGTTCAGAAGCTGAAGAAAGTGGAAAGCTGGGAAAGTGAAAAGGGCATTTTACAGTCCAAACACAAAATGACTGAGGCTTTTTTAAAATGAACGTCATCCTGGCCTGAGCTTATTTAAATAAATTATGAAAGTATTTAAAGTGAGAGCAATGAATTGCTTGTCATACTGCAGGAATATGCTGCGTCACAGGAAAAGTGACTGAAAATGCAAGATCTGTGTATCTCTAGCCACTTTCAGATGAACAAATTATAGTGCATTGATGTATTTTTACACCGAAAAAGAAAAAAAGAAAAGAACTAAAATGCACTCGCTAAACAAGAAGAGCACCAGGCGCATAACAAGCTGCTAAGAGGCCCCACTCTCAGGCCTGTCATTTCATTAAGTGACTCATTGGCCTGGGATATATAAGCCTTTCAAGAGTGGAACAGTGGATCCATGTAGCTTTTGTGCAAAACTACAAAGGCCTCTTTATTGCAATAATCAAGACAGCAAAGCTTCTCAAACCACAGTAGTTGGCCAGCAGATGTCAAATTAATTATAAGTCACAAGCCACATACCAATGAGGCATCAACAGAAGTCCATCAAGGAGACAATGGAGTGCGCAATCATGGGTATTAATAGCGCATAACCTTAAATGCCCCCGCAAAGATGAGATATGAATAATATGACTGGGAACACTATGGAGCTATGGACACCAGCCTGTGGGTAATTTTAACCACAAACTGCCACAGAGGTCAGAACAGCAGCAATGAACTCGAAGCCATTTTCACTTTTGTTGGGAATCAGACCGCTTGTGACGCTACTGTGGCTCTGCGGACGTGTGAGGATGGGGGTGTGAATGGGAGGCTAATAGAGGCTGAGCTGTGAGTCACTACATACTCCGAGGGGGGGGTTCCAGGGAGCTAATTGCATTTTTGCTTCCCTTTGTTGGATCCAGGTGCAGCTAGTGGAAGCCGAGTAAGTCATAAAAGATGACTCAGGTTAGCTTCAGACCGTCATTCCACTGCTGAAATGTCATTATTTGCATCAGGCCTCCAGTAAACCTGCTTACTACAAGCCACTGCAGGACAGAAAAATGCCTCAGGTCTGTATGATATGGATGATTTCAGATGATGCAGTATTTCAGTCTGAATTGCTTTTGAATGGGGGCAGCTGGTGGCCTAGTGGTTACGGTGTTGCCCTTGCAATCAGAAAGCTGTTCGAATCCCAACTGCAAGTGGCATCACTAGGGTACGCTTGAGTAGGTACCGTCCACACGCTGCTCTCCGGGCAGTTGGTGGCAGCCCCCTGCTTCACTTGGTGAATGGGTTAAATTCAAGCTGTGTGCTGTGGTGTGTTAATGCATGACTATAAGGGGCCATTTTACTTTACTTTACAGGGCAGCCAATCAGAACAGTCTTAAAGGCACAGTAACAAAAAATGTCTGTTTAATTAAGAGGCATAAAATTATGGGTGTGTCCAAAATCGCACACTTACGTGAGTGCACTGAAATGCAGTGCACACTGAGCACTAGCCTCTGTAGTGTGAACTGCCGTGGGGAAGTGCTGTCCTAAATGGAACACTAACGTTTTGCACTTAGCGGAAGTGACAGACTAACATTTGCTCGCGATTCTCCAGCCGCCAAAATATACCGGTTATACCGCAGTGTACATCAGTAAAATAATTTTATTAACGTTACTTACATTTATACAAACCAGTTGCCTCCGTTTGGGCTTGCATTTCACTGTTGGCCGCCACTATCCAACTCGAAAACTTGTTGAAAGTCCCGCCCCCTCCGCTACGTGGTCAAAATGGCACCCGTTTAGTGCATAGTGTCCATCGTTCTGCACTGCGTTTTCTGGCTGGTTTCAGTGCACCATCCAGGTACTTCAACTTTTCAGTGTGAGCGCACTACGCCCTAAAAGTGCGCAAGTGCGCAAATGCGCGATTTCCGACATTTTTGACTTTTACTTGGTACTGAAAGCCTTAGAAAACCCAACAAGGCTTGAGGCAAAGAAATAAAATCCAAGAAAAAAGTCAGACATGGGTGCTATAAAGATACATTCATAAATTAAAAAAACAACATGTAATATCGCTCATACAAAGCCTATTTGCTCAATATTGAGAAGTCTGAAACTACACTGGTAGTGCTGGGTAGGTTTAGATCCCTGAACTTTTCCCAATAAGTTATTTTTGTTAAATATAAGAAGTGGCTTATTTTTGACACAAGGCTTTGGATTATAACACAATGACTCATTCCAAAACTCTTCTGTAATACTTAAAATTGTTTAGGATATTGTCAGTACTTAAGGAACACAGACAAAATAGAACATGGTTAGTCCTGGTTAATTTGACTAAAGCCGGTGTGTGAAATGCTGAATAAAAAACAAGAGTATTCTTTAAATATGGTACCACTGCTTCTTGACATTCTTGAAGTATTGTGATATGTTTTTCCCAGGCTATGAAGGAAATGTCACTTTGTAGTGTAACTCAGCGTCTTGTAGCTTTTTACCCTTGAAATTTCTTGTTATCCAATCAGGGGTGATCCACATGTCAATGGGAAACCAAACACCTGTCAAACCCTGTAGGAAAACCCATGCATTTTATCAAGGGCTCATGAAGACATGGAGATAAAGAAACAACAAGAATAACTACACCTTCTACTGCGTTAGATTAGGATTTCTACTAAAACCATGTGTTTAAGACACTGCTACGTTAATGAAATTCGATCTCTGTGGGTGGAAAACAACCCTGTGCTAACAAGCTGAAAGGCAAAAAAGTTGAGACCAAATAAAGAAGTGTCCTTCACTCATGAACAGGTGGGTGTTCTTCATCTGCTCTCACCCTGGATACGGAAGACTGGGGAAGTTGTTGATTATGACTAAAACGGCATGTTCATTTAACGCCGCTAACGCCGTTAACGCCAAGATTACAAACAGCGTTAACGGCGTTAAAAAAAATTAATCTATGCCCACCTCACTGATTTCACACATCACTGTAACAGTTATTTCCTACCTGAGTTATACTGATGTAAACAGCCTGCACACATTATTATATGTACTGCAGTGATTGGGGTACTGATCAAATTTAGCACAATTTCCAAATATAAACTTATATTAATTTTCTGATGTATTTTTTAATATATAAAGAAAAATCCATTGCAGTTAAGTAAAAAAGATCAATACAGGTCTGAGACACAAATACCTGTATACTAACCAACATATGCCTAGCCATATACTATGCATTCTGTAGTTGTGTATTATTTGTATTATTTACTATCGGAATTCTGTTCGCCAATTCCAAAAAGTGTACTCAGCAAGAGAATCTTGATTTTTTTTTAAACCACACAAAGAAATTCAGCATTTCAAGATGTCTCTGAATGAGGGATATCACCAGCGCTGCTTAGATTACACCAAATCTCGAGACCAGTAAGATGAGAAGCCCTCTTCAGCATCGAGACATCAGGTCAGGTGTGAGAGTGACCTGAATTATTTATGGCTAACCCTCTGCTTATAACGAGTCAGCAAACCTGCATGAGGGACAGGGAGTTTTAGCGATGCAGGTCAGAGAGTTTCCGTGTTAAAAAGAAACCTCTGCTCTTATCTCCAAAATCAGCTTTATCACCACTCAGTCAATACCACAACAGCAGCCAAGCCTCACCACCTTCCAAACACATACAGATAAATAGTCAAATGTCATTTTCTGTTTCACTGAAATTCTGTTTTCTTTTCATTTTGAATACAATAAAAAAGTGACACCACAACAGCATCACCAGAAATATGGAAACAAACTTCAGTTCCAAACTTGTTCAGGCTGTGGAGAAGCGGGCCCCTGCAAGGCTTTGGTTTTGTGTGTGTGTCTGTGTGTGTAGGCAAGTGTATGAAGGGCCTGTGAATGGGTGCAAGCATGTGTGTCAGAGCACATTCATACCATCACACGAGCACACACACCCACCCACAATGAATGTGCCAGGCTGGGGGGGTTTGATGCTGGCTGTTTTCAAACAATTGAAACAATGCATGCAACTGTATCTGATATCTTAATTGTTAGAATATGCCCATTTGATATTGTGATTAATAGAACAGTGTACATTGGTAGATTTCTGGATTGCAATATTGCAATGTTTGGATGTGCCTATTAATGAAAGAAAAATTGAGAGTCTGCCACACTGCTGATGTTCACCTACAGTCGGTCACATTTAAGGAAATTCCACACAATTATGCTTAAACCTCAAATCTGTCAATTCTGTAAATTGGACGATCTAAACAAAATTTAAAAACAGATCAAAAACCACGCAGTTACCAGTTTAATTCATCTGATATGCAGCAGCTTTCCAGAAATGAAAATTCAGCACCAAAAAGGTACCAGAGCAATGCCATAGAGGAACAATTCGAGATCCCTAAAGAACCATTTTTGTAAATGAGAAGTGCTAATGTAGCACATTTGAAACAAGGTTTAATACAATGGTATACTGACTGCCAGTGAGAGATAATGGAAAGCAAAACGAAGCATATATGGAAGAAACACTGACATTTCCCCTGCTTTTAAATAGACATTAGACGCTTAGCATATAGACATTAGAATGTATCTGGCAGGTTAACGATTACTTCCAGGCAATTATTTCTTACAAACTCATTTTTGCTCAAAATAAAAATGTTCAGTTTTCAAATGTAGAAACAACTACATTTTTCAGCTCCTGGGTCTGCGACAGATTCAGTCACTGATGTAACTGTGTGACATAGCAGTGCGTTGCACATGCAATCTCGGTTTTGGCAGTGGAGCAGCATTTAACGCTAGTTTTCTAGCATTTAGTCCCAGTAGACTTTAATCACAGAAATTCTTGGTCCATTACAAAACATTTCTTTGCAAAACATTTTAGATATTTTAATGTGCACACATTACTGAGGAGAGAGTTCTGTTGTGCACACAAAGCCCGTATAATCGCCGTAGAAAAAGAACTGCCAATAAAACAAACTGCTTTAGAGCAGCTGCATAAGACTAAAATCCCCATGCCCAATGCCAAGCATGGACTAGAGGGGTATGAAGCCCCCCAGTATTGGGTTGTGAAGCAGCGGAACTGCATTTTCTAGAGTAATGAAGCTCCATTCAAGTTTTTTAGCCTTTGAGCTTTCTCCGAAGCTCCTGCATAAAATTCTTACAGCAATGCTCCGACATATATAGTAAAGCCTTCTAATATTAAAGGCAGTCACTGCAGTGAAGGCAGAACAAACTCCTAATTAATATCCTTCATCTCACTGGATAAGATAAAGCCACAAGGTTGCCATCACATAGCTGGTAGCTAATACTCCCCTTCACTGCATTTTGCCCAAATCTTTCTTTTCTTTTTCACTTTTGTTAAATGCACAATGCAACATGCACCATTCAGTCCAAAAGGTGGTTTAAATACCTGACATTTTCACATTTCTTAAAAATCTTTTGAAGGGCATTACATTATAATGAAATGTAAAGGCCACAGATGATCGCAGGACCTGTGTGAAGCCCCTCCGTCACTGCAGCTGACTGGCCTGCAAGACTACGACTAACAGGAAAACACAAGAACACAATTTAACACAGGCACATTAATCACTGGTGCACGCGTACACACACACAAACAAATCTATTCATCATTCCACTAACCGTCACAAGAACTGACACGCTGCCAGTCTCTTTCTCCACCCCATTCAGGCCTGGACAGCTGACTTGACAAAGAGAACAAACTCTGCACACTTCAGGACAGACCAAACAAATGATTTCTTTGGTTAAAAGACCAAAAAGAAATTGCTCTTTCCAATGAAAGCAGATGAAAGCAATATGAAAAACAATCTTTTTTGCCAGTTACTACAAGCTAGGGACAATATACTGTTTGCGAATTGTTCTCTGAAGCCAATTGGCTGATGACAAGCCACTTAAAGCATTACTTTTCAGTCTCAGATGATCAAGATGAGGTTCTGTGATTGGATTAATCAAGGTCATGTTGCTTACATCATACACCAAACTGCGATTTTATGTCAATATAATGCAGGCAAAACTCATTATTTTAGGAATTAATCAAATATGTTTTTAAAAGACTGCAGCAATAACATCACAACTGAATATTTTCCATATATCTTGCAGCCCTACTATACTGTAAAAACATGACTTAAATTTGATTACCTGCTTTAATAGAACTATTGATTAAAATGTGTAAATCAGTGTAAACGAATATTAATAATTGAAAAAGTCTACTTTTATCCTGAATAGAGTTGATAGAGTCCTGGTGATGAATCACACCTGTCATTATTAATCAATTCATTCATTCATTAATTCATTCATTCATTCATTCATTCATTCATTCATTCAAGTAGATTACTTGCTTTAAAAGGATTAACTCTATGATTTTAGATTAACTTATTATAACCATTACAGGCCTTACAAGCACAAGCATGCATATGCTGTACAAAAGTAAAAAAGGTAATTTTTATTATTTTCTAAAAATAAGTCATTATGCAATTAAAGGTGATAAACATATGTTCCAGATAATTCAGCATAGTAATTAATTTGCAGTTTGAATGATAACTGGGTATTTGCATTATAAAGTTTTGCAGTCTGAACATCCTCTTTCAAAAAATTCACTAAAAGTGAGGAAACCCACACCAGCAGGATCTCACTGTTTTGCGTTTGTAAGTACACACACACACACACACACACACACACAAACACACACAAACACACAAAAAAACACACAAACACACACACACAGACACACACAGACACACACAGACACACACACACACACACAGTCAAAAACAGCTCAAAGTCAAAAGCACAGGGAGGATCCAGTGAGGGAGAGCTTTTACAATGTCGTTCAGGGGCTGAGACCATTCACTTAACATCAATGAGAAAACAGACTAAATCCTCCCCTAAAAAGGCCAGCATGACGCATAACTGAGACAGATATCGGCCACTCTCCACACTATTTCTCCCCACTCCTGGAGGCATGTGTGACAAAAACCCATTAAAAGTTTCGGAGAGAAAGCCTCCCCCTTGCTCTTGCTCCATAAAATTAGGCCTGTTTAGATTTGCACTCAGTCACACTGGGCCTGGCAGGTTTCAGTTTAAGGCTGCTTTCTTTGTGATAACACTGAGAGGAAATCTAGCACTTTCTGAACATTAAGACTTAGCCTGTACGAGAGGCGGCTGTCAATCAACACCCCCACACCTTACCCCTTTCTTTCGTCTACAATGCCAGCTTTGCCAAGGAGACCCCCCAAGTGGAGTAAAGAATCCACTCCAGAACAAGGAGCTGGCTACTGTTAGGGTGTACAAGGAGCGAGCAGGAAGGGGAGCCAATTGGAAAATCCACTGAGCTGTTCCCACACAGCTCTCTAAAGGTTTCCTGCTTTTCAGCTCCAGTCTCTAAGCAGCCCCTGCCCACTTCTTTCAACAAAGGTTTCTGCTAAAGGAGAGGAGAGGAGGCCAGTCAAGCCTAGTTCTCTTATTCTGTACAGAGCTAGCTAGGAATTCGGAAACAAGCTTAAAATATTCCCAACAAAATCATTTATGCGTAATTATCTTTATAGCTTTTAGCACCATTCAGCGAAGTTTACACCGCGATTTTCTAGACACAGAAAAAGCAAGACAAACTGTGCTTCTCTTTTTTTTTTTCAAGGGACGCCACACGGCTGCGTTTTTTGGCTTTGTATGGCTGTGCCTCCCCATGTTGCTAAGCAACAGCTAGGGGCTAACTGGCTAATTAGAATAAGCCAAACCACTGTTAGATAGAAAACATTAAACAACATTCAAAAAAGTAACTGAAATCTTTAAGCACTGCAAAAGGCATTAGAGCTAGCATGTTAACGTTTTGATGTGTACATGCACAAAATGACTAGTACTACTAACTATCCAATGTGGCGCTACTAGCAAAAACAAGCTAAGCTCCATGAAGCATCATTATAACAGTCACTAGAGGCCTCCTGCAAAATGCATTTGGAGCAGCTACACCTAAGCTCAGAAAAAACCAAAATAAATAAAATAAACAGAAAAGTATCTCTGCATGAAAATGTGAAGTGTGATTGCGTGGTTGCTATAGAGCCAGCGATTGGAGAAAGCCATAAATTGGTTTCATGGGCAAAAAATGTTTGTGCTAAAAAAAGATTGCTCCCCAGGCAAGTCTCGAACTCATGACACTTTGGTTTAGAAACCTGTGCCTACCTGCTGTACCGCTGGCGGGTAGGGGTCTCTCTTACCAGGCCATTTCCTGAACGTGTAGCAGCATTCACGGACTGATTTTTGATTAAACCACAACAAACTGGCACGTGTCTTTATGTTACTGGCCTAAGCTTTAGAGTCTGTTTTGTTCCGCCCTCGGCTTTCGTGCATGTCTCTGGCTATCTCTCCACACTGATGTAAAACAGGGCTCGACCACAAAAATGTAATTTTTTAATCGACCAGTACTGATCTTCTGATCAGTTAACATTGCGCACACACACACACACACACACACTAATGCAATCACACAAAATGAACTGAGATTAGAAGTGCTATCAGTGAAGCTAACTATGAACAATCAAGTAGGTGTGGGTGGCGGTAGCTCAGTGGGTAGGATACTTGCCTCCGGACCAAGAGGTCACAGGCTCGAATCCTACCTCCAGCACACCACCACTGGG
>JBBPDB010000108.1:7943990-7968104 GCA_037974465.1 Brachypetersius altus
TGAAGTTGTATCAGGTTCTAAACTGTACTGTGACGGTACTGAAGTTGTATCAGGTTCTAAACTGTACTGTGCTGGTAGTGAAGTTGTATCAGGTTCTGGTGATACAACTTCAGTACCAGCACAGTCCTACAACATTGATGGCAAGAAAGAGTTTGATATAACTCCGGTCGTATGCAAGCTTTGTAAAGCTAAAGTCAGATATTTTGGAAACTCTTCAGGCTTTCAGTGTTTGCTGACTGTCAGCCCTGCCGTCCAGCAGCTCGGGTTCATGTGTGGTTACACTGCATTAAATACTGATCACTCTCTGAACTGGGCCTGGTACCTTGGAAGGGCTGGTCCAGCTGGGTCCAGTCTCTCTTGATGAAGTTGCTGTAGTCTTTTCCCAGCCAGAAGAGAGCATTACAGCTCAGATCCACCTCATCACAGCCCTCAGGAGCTTCTCCAGGATCTCCATCTGAGAGAGGAACCGCAGAACCATCTTCACCCGCCTTCTTAGGGGGAGAGGAGGAGGAAGAACAAACAGAACAGACGATACAATAATTCATTAAACAATTAAATAATTAATTAAATAATAATTAAAAGAGCTCACACACACACACACACACATATATATATTAGTGCTGCGCATGATTTTCCGCGATTAATCGCATTGTTATACACAACATTCAATAACGAATTTAAAACTGTATTTTTCAATTACTGCTATATGAGCAAAAGTAAACACTGTAAACTAATAATGAGCCTTTTGTGTTCCTTTAACACAGCTACAGATTTTGCAAATATTTCTGTAAATCTCAACTTAAACATGAATGTAATCAAATCAAATATAAAACCACAGCTATTTGCTAATGCAGGGCATTCAGGTTTCTTATGACCACTATATGACCACTATAATCGCGTTTCTTGTATTATTTTTAGTTTTATATTTAATTTGACTCTACAGTGAAAGTGAAAGTAAACATTAGTCACATTCGAACACACCACAACACACAGTGTGAAGTTCTTCCTCTGCATTTAAACCCGTTCACCAAGTGAAGAAGGACAGTTCCTCACTCAAGGGTCTGTCAGTGACTAGCTGCCCTGGGATGAGAACGTACAACCTTCTGATCTCAGAACATACTCCCTAACCACTCTGACACCATATATATATATAAATAAATAAAATTACATTCTGACCTCTGGTTCTGGTCCTGGTCTGTGATTAGCGGTTTCTGAAGGCACATCGATCAGCTTGTAGCTGCTGTCATCCCACCTCCCGAAGGCGAGGTCCAGCCCCCCCACGAAGGCCACGGTCTGGTCGATGGCCACCATCTTCTCATGATGGGCCCAGAGGAACACCACGGAGGCCACGTGGTCGGGGTGGCGCATCACCTAACCAACACCGAGCAAAGAGTCACAGATTAGAATCGTCTTCTGATCTAAACATGCATTTCCTGGGATAAACATCCTCTAGAGTCTGGAATCGGAGCTGCACCAGGTTTTCACCACTTCACCACTACAGCTATAAATGTGTGTAAACCCAGCTTCCTTTCTATGAGTCTGTACCAACTCAAAGCACTGCGGAGCAGTAAAGGATTTCTAATCATGTAAACGCAGGCCAGTGGTGCGTGTAACAGAACTGCTGGGACACAGATAGAAGCCTTTGATCCCTGTTCAATATTCATTAGAGCAGCGTAATCACTACTGAAGATCCTGCTGAGATAAAGGACGTGTTTTTAAACCGGAATCAAATCCAATTATGAACACAATGGATCCAACAAAGTGGGACCTTTACATCGAGTGAACTCTACTGTTAAAAACAAAGCGACTCGAACCTGAGCTGCTCGACGGCAGGGAGGGAAGTGGGCCGCAGCCGAACTGGCTGCATCACTGCTTTCTGATTGGTCGTAATGTTGTCATGACAACAGACAGACTTGCAAACAGTAATGGAGACGAAAACTAACAACAGGGAAATGGATGAAGGTCAAGCTCTGCTGTCTGTTTGGGCTGAAGATAAAGTTCAGTGCTCTGTCAGAAACATGAAGGAGATCCAGGACGTCACTAACAAGTTCTCTGACTTCGGGTCTCATCACACAGAAAAAAATGCAGAGAAAACATTAAACACTCAAACAAGACTAGAAACAATAAAAGACCACAATAACAAAAGCGGCTCTGTCAGAAAAACTCTTCGCCGAATCCATTTACATTTATATTTATGGCATTTATCAGACGCTTTTATCCAAAGCGACTTCCATTCCGTACCTACAGGGGGCAGTCTCTCCCTGGAGCAACTTGGGGTTAAGGGTCTTGCTCAGGGACCCTGTGGCGGTGTGCTGAAGGTAGGATTCAAACCCACAACCTCTTGATCTGGAGGTAAGTAACCTACCCACTGAGCTACCTCCACCCCTGGTGGCATTGTATTGCATACAGGCATTATATTACGCCTGTACTCAAATACAGGCGTAATACAATGTTAATCTGGTTTTCGTTCATAAATATCTGATAGTATTGAAAGTTATACCAGCAGGCTTCACAATTTGACACAATATGATTGGCATTCCAAACACAGAGCAACTCACATCCAAACAGAGGATCTGTATTCGTCTCCCAGTTCCCAGAACTAGGAAAGTAGGTGGGGTTCTGGAGGTTGTGTGGTGATGACATTTCTCACGCAAGACTCAAAGCTCCACTGTCACAGCTGCAGGTTAAACAAATGATGGCAAAGAGCTCAAAACCATGTACGACAAACAACACGCTGACTATAAACATATACAGGATAAAGAAATATATGGAGGACCATAACTGGGATGTCTGGAATAATGATACAGGTGCTGCTTATAGCGACATTTCTTCATCTTTGTGTGTTGTAGTGTGTTCATGCCTGCTCTTTCTGTACCAGGTGTGTTTCAATTATTTTTATTTTTTTTCCATTGTCACTATTTTTGGAAGAATGTATTTTGAATCCTTTTTTCATCTTGTTTCTTAGTAGGGCTGCACAATATATTGCAAATTTACCGTCATCACGATATCAACATGCGCAAAATACATTTGAAAGACTGACTGAACTGCAATAAATGGTGTTTTTCCAAACTCATCACCCAGTGCCACAGAGAAGAGGGCAGTTTCTTCATCTTCTGTGCTGCTGTAATAGATTGTTCCTTTTGCTTTTTTTTTCTGGCTAAGAACTTACTAACGTTTAGATTACGTTTATTTAAGATTTAAAATTTTTAAAAAATCAACAACGTTCAATGGTTCAAGTGTTTTATGGGAGGCATTAAATACTCTGTTTAAGTAAATTCCATGTTGGAATGGAAATATTGCATTTCATTTTTTTATGCATAGACTAGTCAGCATCTGGAGTCCAAACCAGCAAACACTATAAAGTCTAAGTTTTTACTCACTTATCGTATGTGATATCGCCATCGCAACACTCAACTACATTATCGCATATCGCATGTTTTCCTAATATCGTGCAGCCCTTTTTCTAAGTTTCCAAAGCAAAATAAATATTTGATGTGATGTGAAAGGTTCTACTACATAAAAAACTGCATCTATTTTTTTGAAAGCATAAAATCAGTTAAAAGATCTTATAGTCGCATGTGGACCTCAGAATTACCCCCCCACACCTCCCCAGAATAAAAAGCAATAGGAACACTGTTTGGCTTTTTAAAATAATCAACCTGAAGAGTGAAGACTAAAGTGTTTTCCAAAGTTTTCTCCAAAAGAGAATATATTTTGCAGTCATTCATTTGGCCTTCTTCATTCTAACCAATACAGTATGGAGCCTCTGTTCAATTCCCAGAGCAGGAAAAGAGCTCATAGGTGGTAAAGCAGAAGCACATGGGAATAAATCACTCTATTTAGAAGTCGTCCATGCAAGGCCTACCACTAAACAGTGCTTTACCATGTCCTGCTATCAGCTGCACCCCTGGGCTTCTGGGTAACGAGTTTGTCTCTCGCGCCTGTAGAGGGTTTCTGTGGGCACACATGGGAATTCACCTTCTGCTAACAAGGACATCCAATCTTAAATTTGGACCACAGTCATCACGCTGGAAAAGGTCACATAGTAAGTGCGTGTTATTTAGGAACTGTAGAAAGAATTCCTGCAAAAGCATTTTTCAAATGAAAACACATGACACCTAACCAACTCAGATATTAATAATAATAAAGCACATATTGCTCATACAAAGACTTGGAGGAGGTTTTTAAAACAGAAAAAAAGGACGAAGTACTTGACTGATGTAAATATTTGCCCCTTTAAAGTAATGAATAATAAAGCATTAAACATTAAACCTGTCTAATTCGAATGCTTATGAAGGAAAAAAATCCCTAACAGCAGCACCAAAGTGCAAATTACAACCTAAAACAATAACATTCACAGCTTTGGATTAATCAACATGAACTATCCTCGGTTATTGATGTAATCTGATTTTGAGACACACATCATATGCAGTATAGAGCAATACATTTAGTTCGATTTTTATTGTTAGACCTCTTTCAGTTTTTGGTCCAGTGTCCTGAATTTTATTTTGGTGCATCACTGTTATGGAATAAACATACCCGACAACTAGGCCAGCACCATGAGGTGTTGCAGCAGGCGGGTATCATGTCCGTACAAAAAGCCATCTACACGAGAGTGTATGCTTTAGGACACCCTAAAACAACAGCATCGGGTTTCAGACCTCACACAAAACAGCTCTGAGTCTCTGGAAAACTGCTGCCACGCCTCAGCTCTCAAGTAAAACGGCATCGGACATAAAGGTTTTGTGGAAAATTCACAATATCATTCTTTCTTGCTAGATTGATCACTGTGGCAAAATTACCCAAAATGACACATGAAAATATACAACTTCTACTTTTACTGAACCAGCCTATTTGGTTATGGTGCAGCTCACGCAGTACAACTTTGTTCATGTCCACTTAAGTGTGTAGTTTGTAGCAAATGTATCAGCCTAAAAGGTAGACCTGAAGAAAAGAGGAGTAATAAACACGTCCTTAACACTTAGATCAACAAGCAGATCTTGGATTATTGGGGGGAATTTTGATAACACAGAAGGGTTTAAACTGAATGGTCTCAGTGTATTTTAGGTGTGGTTTCAAACGGTGCTGCTTCAAAATGAACACACAGTGTATCAAATGCATGATGCCCTGTGATGACCGGATAGACACATTCTTGTGCTATGATGATCAAATCACATCAAAACACCCACCATGAATGCATAACTATGTTCAGCTCCCTTGGCTGGATGCTAAATAAGTCACTGTGAAGCCGAAAACACAACAGTGCATGATCTTCTGCTTTGGTTTAGATCAAGGGAATCCGACTATAGATCTGAACTTACCTTTAGCATCGTCTCACCCATAAAGTCCAATCATTATATTGCCAATCATGTTCTAATTATCCACTGAGCCATACTGTTCTTTAATCTCTGGGGCTTAAACTCAATGCTTCTTTCTTCTTATTTCAATCATGAATGCTCCTGCAAGTGTGAAATAGATTGATTTATTCTGGCATGCCTCTATTTCTAGTTCGTTTCAAACTCTTTTATATCACCTGCCTGTGTGTTGGTAATGTTTCGTCAGACGTAATGTTTCGTTGGTAATGTTTGCTCTGTACTAATTACGTTTATTTAATTTCTCAAATACATTTTTTCCCGAATGCGATTTACAATGCACTCTTACTTATGCAGTGAGGGCTTCAGCACTGAATTAATAGCACACCTGCTAAAATCACACAGGTGTACAAATATGGAAATTACACTTTTGCATTATTGATGGACTGAACCATGAATGTGACCCAACCAAAACAAATGTTAAACTATGCAAATAACCATGTAGGAATAGTAGGCATCGCCTGCGCCTTGTGAAGCAGACTTGGTGTGTTGAAAGAGAATTTGGGTTCTTTAGCAGTTGGTCTTAATTAGCACCTCTCTAAAGCAGGGACAGGACAGCTATCCTTTGTAATGATATAACATGGCATAAGGACCCGTCCACTGTTCCATATGTCAGTAATTCTAATAACTCTTGACTCCCATTCTCACAAAAAAAGTCACCAGAAACTGTAAATAGACATTATTTAATTGCATTTCATTTCGTGCTGATATTCAGGAATGAGAGATGTAATAAAACATCTATAATAGCTGTTTTGAAATGACTTCAGCATATATTCGTGTTTTTTTTTTAAACACTTTTTTTTCTATATTTTAATACTGCAATACTATCAAAAAACCTGATCATTTTAATCACTGATATATAATGAGAGAAACTTTCCAGATCATCAAACTAAAACAATCCCCACAACCCTTCTCTGTTACCGTAGGATTTTACTAAGAGAATAGCTATCACCATTGGAACCAAATGGTGGCCAGTGCAAAGGCAAGGGAGCTAATAAAAGATTTAGATTTTTGAACAACTGATTTAAGGTTTCCACTTGAAACAAATGCATTTCATTAGTCGAGACATATTCAGAGTCAAAAAGACTACTGTGGCTTACAAACACATTTCAATATTCACAAAAATATTTTCTATAAATAGATCCGTAAATATTCTTTCAAACAGCTCAAACCATTTAGTTCTTTGTTGAAGTGCAGACTTGTGGATGAAGTCATGTATGATTTACTGTATGATTAAAATAATGTACCTATCTAGCCAGACACTAACACTGATGCCTTTTTCACAAACCACCTCAAGAGCAGGAGCGCTGATCTAGAATCCAAGATCAGTTCTCCTTACTACTGCTTTGTGAAAACCAGGCCTGATGCTGCTAATAGAGGTGAAATTTACAGAAAGTTCCAAGTCACAAGTCTGCACCACCAATGGGTGGGTGTGGCTTGAGCAATTTGAGTGACATCTGACTGTTGGGTCATACTGTTCTGATTGACATCAGGAGTAAACGGAAAATTCTGTACATTTGATTTTCTCTTACTATTCCTCAGTGTTTTGACACTGAGGCTCAAACTTGTGGCAAGACAAAATTAGATGTGTTCCATCCTTTATGAACTGCAAGTTACATTCAGCAGTCTATCACATCACATGGTGTATATAAGGCTGATTGCATCATGCATTAGTATGAGTTTCATGTAGAAGTTTCATCTTTTATGTGTTACATTCATATTTGCTTTAAAACATCAAAATCCCACCATGAACACTTCTAAATGTGGTCTGATTGTGGTCCAGCCCATGCAATCTTAAGTGTTTTTACCTCAGATTTTTCATAAGTCAAGAGAATTCCAAAGACAAACCCATCCCAAAAAACATGCTGATGTAAGGAGTAAAAACAGTCAGACTTTGTTTTAGTCACATTTGTGGTATTACATCTATCACAAGCCTGGAGGACACCACACCCAGTTTAATTAACATTCATCTTAATAGACTGATTCATATCGTTGGTCTCTTAAGGCAGATACTGAAAAGAGTGCACACCAGGCTGGGCATGAAAAGTACAGTTCTGGTAGCTTGTAACTGCTAATTAATTGCCTAACTACTTGAATTAAAAAAGTTCCTTGTGTTTATTATTGGCATTTCCATAATGTTACTAACGTGGTCAATCTTGCATACAGCCTTTTCACATGACCATGTAAAAAGCTTTTAATAGATTAAAACATGTGTTCCTCTGCTCCTTTTTGGCCTACCTTTGCCCATCTACCAACAAAAATATACAGCAGACAGAAACGCTAAATGTGAGATCATCTGACTGAACAATGTTGGGGAAAATGTTGATGCAAAATGTGCCATTTTAAACAATTAGCGGCAAAACTACATCAGGCAGGACACTGCAATGGCCAATGTGATTTATTTTCCACACAAAAGAGAGGAAAGAGCTGTTGGACACTGCAAGCGTGCAAGTTCCTCCTCAGCGAGCACCGCTAATGCAGAAAGAAAGTGCTAAGAGTTGTTGCGTACTTAAGGGCAAATTACGGCCCATATTCAGCACAAACAAAAGCATTGTTGTCAACTTAAGAGGACATTACACACTATTTTCAGTACATTCAGAAGAAACCACACCACTTTCAGCCAATTTCCGAGTCAGATGCCATTTCTGTCTTGTAGCCTGGTGCCTCTTTCCAGGCAACTGGCCCTGATAGGAAAGAACCATCTTTCCTGTTGTTCTTCCCCTCCAAGAAACCAGCAGTTCCAAAGGATGTTTTTCACTTTGTTAGGCACTCAATGAATTCAGCAAAAGCATTCTAAACAGACTGGTCCCTTCCGCTCCTCGCTCAGTGTCACAAAGCACAATCTCACTGGCTTCAACCACATCTATACATGTCTGCATGCACCTGCATCGTAAACCCATCAATTATGCCATGGGTCATTAGATGATGTGTGCAATCACCAGGATGTGAAGTCATGTGGAAAATAAGCAGGATTAGTATAATATTTCTGTTGATTTCTGGCCATGCTTTTTAATCACGTACCACAGCAGAATGGAAAGACTTGAACAACAGTTTCAAAGACAAGTACCCAGACTACAGGGCCAATAGTGAACACACAGTAGTGATGCTGTATGTATCATTAATCATTAATAATCACACATGTTTTCTTTATTAGAGCCATTACTACTGATGGTTGTATATCATTAAAAGATCGAGTGCTACACGTAATTTTTCTTTCTTCGTATGAGATGTCTTCACCTGATCATCACTGTGGGACTCTCACTCCATGGGAATAAAGCATGGCTCAATAATTAGCATGCATTAATGGGCTGGACGAACCAAAGAGCAAGCCAGCTAACCAGAAAAAACCCTACAATGATATCCCCTCCATTCATCATCGGTCTGGCTCTGTCCTCATCCGCCTCTGTGATGTTTTATTTTTCTGCAGAATCAGTGCAGGTTAGCTGTGTGCATGTGGCTACAGCAGCAGAGCAGCATGAGCTGTATAGCAGACCACATGAATCTCAGTTCTCTCTTTTAAGTCCAGTTAGGCTTAAACTAGAGCTGAGAAGATGCTGTTTTGCAATCCAAGTAAAACGAAAAGGGGAAAACAGCTAACTGGATAGAAGATGAGACCTGAGCTGAAGGGAGTTGGCTGTG
This sequence comes from Brachypetersius altus, assembly GCA_037974465.1. Classification (NCBI taxonomy): domain Eukaryota; kingdom Metazoa; phylum Chordata; class Actinopteri; order Characiformes; family Alestidae; genus Brachypetersius; species Brachypetersius altus. The sequence goes on from JBBPDB010000108.1 coordinate 7,953,002, forward strand.
TGTGTGCATGTGTATGTGTGTGTATGTGTGTACACGTCCTGCAGCTTCATCCACTAAAGTACTGCACATGAAATGCAGTGTTAGTTTGTGCATTTTGAGCTCTGCTGCTGCTGGCAAGAGTCTCCATTCATACTATCCATCTAAATCAACGTGCATGCACAAGGAAAGCAGAGAATGATCCCAGATCTCACCCAGCTTCTCCCGAGACTCCTCCAGCTTCCGAATCTGGTTCTCGATGAAGAGCACGGCCACTCCGAACGCAAGCACAGCCAGCAGCTGAAACTTGGGCGGCATCATGATCCGTAGGAGCCCCATGGAAAATGACCAGACGGTTTATGTGCATGTCATGCTTTCAGGAGCAGTCAGTCAGTCAGTCAGTCAAGAGAAGCAAAAGGAAAATGTGTATATTGCTGTTTTCCAGACTGTTTTAGGTATCGTCTTCTTATTTCTAAGCAAAAACAAATGCGGCGGAAGACAATCTACAGGTCCGCACCACATTTCACATACTCATCTTCCATCTGTGCTCATATTAGGTTCAGTCTTCTAGTCGTAACATTGCATGCATCTCTGTGCAGCCGATATTGACCTAATACTAGCGTTATTTTCTTAACCCACCTATATTCCACATCAAAAAAACTCCAACTCCGTGTTATGATTGGCTATTTGGCTTACGATAGGCGGAGTGGGAACCTCCAACCAATCACAGGGCAAAAATGCCGGTCGACGCTGACCAATCAGAGAGCAAGCGTAGCGGAAAACGGGTGGTACCTTAAACACGCCCACTGTGTTTACGTCACGCAGGAGTCGTGTTCTATAGTGCGTGATGCATGTGGTGCAGAGGGCAGTGCCATCTATCGTAGTGGAGAACAAACTAGATTCAAGATTTAACGATTTATTGTCATATGTACAGAGTACAGTGTACAATTAAACAAGAGAAGACTTCATTTCCTATGCGGATAGATGTTAAATGTGCTATAATGTTCCTCTGCAGTTCTGTGGATAACTGGAATCCCAGGACTGCCAGTGGTACCCCTGAGGTACCCTTAAGCAAGGTACTGCTGCGTCGCTGGCTGCCCCCTGCTTCATTTGGTGAATGGGTGAAGAAAAAGTTAAATGCAGAGAGAGAATTTCACACTGAGGGCTATACTGTATCCACACGTGACAAATGAACACTTTACACTTCAAAGCTCAGTACTTCTCTGGCCATCAAAATGTACAGGTCATAACCAGCCATGAACAGAGGAGTTTTATTGCTCTGCTGGGACATATGGGCTTCCAAACTGAAATGAGCTGAATAAGTTGAAATGACCAGCATATCTGCATTGTCAGGTGACCAGACTGCATCACTTGTGGCTCAGCATGTTTGTCACTGGTCTTCCAAAGCACTAGTGTTCTGAGAAACAGTGTGGGAAAATGCTCCTGCTGTGACATCTGATATGCCATACATAGCATCTCGGCATTGTTTATTCAAGTCCATGGTGTTCTATTAGTAAATGAACTATATACAGACGGTTGAATACTGCTGTGAGTCAAGGCCTCACAGACCTTCAGATTACTCAGCTGAAACCTAGTCAAACTTTAAAAACAGTCATTATGGAAATTAAAAACTGGATTCAACGTACATGCTACATTATAACTGGCAAAGATAGATGGAAAAGGTCTTAATCAATCTCACTCTAAAAATATGAATAAAAAACATGCAAGTCAATTATGAAAATTATGTCTAAGAAAAAAAAACTGGAGCTGAGGAGATGCTGTTTTGCAATCCAAGTAAAACGAAAAGGGGAAAACAGCTAACTGGATAGAAGATGAGACCTGAGCTGAAGGGAGTTGGCTGTGTGTGTGCATGTGTATGTGTGTGTATGTGTGTACACGTCCTGCAGCTTCATCCACTAAAGTACTGCACATGAAATGCAGTGTTAGTTTGTGCATTTTGAGCTCTGCTGCTGCTGGCAAGAGTCTCCATTCATACTATCCATCTAAATCAACGTGCATGCACAAGGAAAGCAGAGAATGATCCCAGATCTCACCCAGCTTCTCCCGAGACTCCTCCAGCTTCCGAATCTGGTTCTCGATGAAGAGCACGGCCACTCCGAACGCAAGCACAGCCAGCAGCTGAAACTTGGGCGGCATCATGATCCGTAGGAGCCCCATGGAAAATGACCAGACGGTTTATGTGCATGTCATGCTTTCAGGAGCAGTCAGTCAGTCAGTCAGTCAAGAGAAGCAAAAGAAAAATGTGTAAATTGCTGTTTTCCAGACTGTTTTAGGTATCGTCTTCTTATTTAACAAAACCATGTCATAAATAACAGAATTTTATAGATTTTTAAATGTAGCTATATATTTTTCACTTATTTATATTTCATCTTTACGTATATTGCTCTGAAGCAGTCAGCCATAACCTGGGATGTAAATTTGAGGTCAAATTTCTCATAGCCATTCATCAACTTGGAGAAGATTAGAAATTACATTATTGAAATGAGGTAAAGGTGCGTCAACCTTCATTAATCCGGTTAAAATTCCTCTACACCCTATAGGAAGTTTAAAGAACCCAGAGCTGTAGTGAACCTGTCTGGAACAGGGTATGTGTTTATTCTGGACCCTCGTAAACTAAGGAGGATGGTTAGAGAGACAAAAATCTCTTCAAGCTTCATGTTGTTTCAGAAGATGCTAGAATCTTGGAGCAAGTCTCCAAAAACATAATGCCAACAACTTATTTACAGAACAAGCCAGAATAAATCATTTTCTTTAATCATAAACGTAAGCACCTGCAGTTTGTAGATGGTACTGAAATATTGACTGGACCGGTAATGTGTGGTACCGAACACTTACAATGTGTTTGGTGTAAAAAGAAGGAGGATTTTACAGAAATACCTTATACACACTATTAAACATGGTGAAGAGTTTATTATGTTTTGAGGTTGGATCAGTGATCTTTGTAAGGATTATGGTGAGGTGCCAGGAGACTGTAAATGTAAATCTGTCTGCTTCAACCAAAAAACTATAATTCAGTTATGGTTGGGTATTCCAGCAGGACAATAATTCAAAACATGCATCCACACAAAAATGGTCCATTGACCACAACGTCAGGCTTTTGACATCCCAGTCATTCCAGTCTGACCTAAAACCCAGTGAAAAATTATGGGTGAGTTGGAGAGAAGGCTGATTTTGTACTGAGTAGATGTCTCAGATAGCTTGTTTAATGCCTCTTATAAGTCATCATTTATAGGAGACTCAGTACTGTTTGTATGGTTCCAATCAAAGGATGCACATAGTAATACATGTCAATTACTGTGAGACGAAAAAAAATCATACTGTTAGCCAATCAGTCACATGACCTTTTTAACTCATCTTTAGCAAGGATGCCAGAAATTATAGAGCCGACTGTAAGCCTCTTAAACATGTCATATCATATATAGTGCTGTCTTTTAAGTGAAATCATCACGCTAAATTAGGCAAAAAGTGCATTAAGAAATCCTTCTTTCTAATAAATGGCACTGTATCTTCTGAGCGTATTTTGTGTGAAAGACAGTCATTCCCTGTGGTTTGTCCCTGGTGTGCAGTGTCCCTTGACTCCCTTAAGAGGTGCTAACACTCAGTGCATTGAGGGATGAGAGAGATGAGACTCCAACTGTGCATGAAATTGCACCAGATCAAATCAGCTGTGTTTTTCTGCCGCTTAAAATAGCCCCGTTCACCTTCTATCACCAGCTAGGAGCAAAGCAGCAGCAGCACGGACAAGCGGGCCTCACCTGCATCACCCCTCCCATACTAACCATGAGCTACGCACCTTGGAAAGCTGGCCAACATCTGAATATTTTTACAGTGTTTTTAGTTTATAGGGATAAACAGCATACAGGTTTGAATAGAATGAAACATTTGGCAATTACACAGACACATTAGACTAAAGAGGTCTAATTATAAGGGAAAGACAATAGGTTTTCTTCTAACTATTATGGTAAGGGGTTTATTTTACACTGTATTTCAGATACACAAAATCGTCTGCTGCAAAATAAATGGCTCAGCCAGAAACAGAAAGTACGCTCTTTGTCAAGAGTTGTTTAAGTGCATTCAGTATCATCTAAGCACTTTGTGGTTAGGGTCATATGAGCAGACAACAAAGAGGGCCATTTATTCCCAGAGACTGCCAGAAACAGTCAGGCCCACCATCGCTGTTCACTATTACAGCATTTCAAAGAGAAATTTGGTGTAGGCCATTGTCCTCAGTTGTATTTATTGACTGTGTGAAATCACCTGCATCTTTGAAGACCATTCACGCGCTGCATTCTCCTGAAAGAGGCCTCTGCCATTAGAGAACACCATTGCCAAGAATTAGTGAACCTGGTCTCCAACAGTATTTAGGTAGGTGGCACAGCAGGACATTTCCCAGAGGCTCACAATGCTTGCCGCCTTCCCATAGTGCATCCTGGTGCCATCTGCTACGCAGGTAAGCAACACACATGCACCTGCACACCCACATGATGTAATAATAACATGATTTATCAGACAAGGCCATCTTCTTTCATTGCTCCATGGTCCAGTTCTGATGCTCACATGTCCACTGTAGTTCCACTGTTGCATTAGACGGGTGTCAGCATGGGCACTTGGACTGGTCTGCCCGATCTAACTTTTTCAGCAATCTGTGCTACAGTAGCTCTTCTGTGCACCAAAGAGGCTTGGGCCCCCATGACCCTGACAGTGGTTCACCAGTTGTTCTTTCCTGGACCACTTTCAGAAGACACTAACCATCTCGCACCAGGAACACTCCACAAGACCTGCTGTTTTGGTGAGGCTCTTGTTTAGTCATCGCAACTTAGCCCATGTCAAAGTTACTCAAATCCTTATGATGCGAATAAGTAAATCTTACTATTCTTTGTGGCCTCACCAATCACAGATGTATTTTGAGTGTTATGAAGTTCTTCACACGACCCTACAAAAGTAATTCATCAAAATTAATACAGGCCAATGTTAAGTCAAATCACTTCAAGGATTAACTAGATTTTTAATATAGTGTCTATTATATAGTAATATGTAGCAGTATAATAACAATATGGAATTTCATCCATATTGAGGAGCCCAAGAATACCCTTACACAAAAGTAGGTAAGGGTAAGAGGGTCTCTAGAATTTGAGATTTCCTCAAAGTCACCTTCAGTGCTGTAAATGTGATGCATATGCACATTATTGCCGGCCCTGTTTAATAGTGACTTGCTAAATTGTTTTAGAGGACAATAAACTGTTTTAGAGGATCAGATTAGAAATTCTTATCACCTGATGCATTTTCTTGCATTGCAAATCACATCATGCATGCTGTAATTATTTTCCTTTTTTTTTTTTTAACGGATCGGATTACATTTTTTTATTCCTTCCTGATTTCTGATCCAGTAATTTAGGTCAGGATCGGACTGATACGATACAGAATATCGGATCAACACACCTCTATTGAGTATAAATTTAAGGTATGCAGGAAAAACTCTGCTGCTGTAATGTTTGGCAATTCTTTTTTGTACTTTTTAATTCTCACTGTTCCTCAGTGTTACTGGATAGCAGTTACATTTGTGTGTTTCTTCTGTTAATGTGTTCCAAGAACAATTTGCATCACATTTGAATCAATCTTTAAATTCTCAACAATCCTTAATATTACTCTCTGCTTCTGTCCACTGCTGCTCCCACAGTCCCTCAGGCAAGACTCGTGCCTGTCTCATGAACTAGGAAAAGTGGGACACTCCTTGGTAAATACCCACATAAAGGCTATATGCTTGTGTCTTTTGTGGGTTGTCACAAAGCTCTTAAATGTAAATATGATAAAACCATACCGAATATAGTTTTAACTTGGATATTACAGATCGAGGAACAAAGTTAGGCACATTTTTTTCACTTAAAGTTATTTCTTCAGAAAAGTGGGGCAGTTTGTTTATAAAAACTGGGACAGTGCTTTAAGCTTAAAGGAAGCACATTTGCAAAAAACCTACAAAAAAAGCCCTACAGTAAAAGTCCAGTGCCAACAAAACATTTAATTGCACAGCACTAAATAAATAATAATCATAAACTGAACTGGATTATTTTTAATGAGCTCATTTGAAGGCTGAATTTGACTATGAAGTGAGTACATATGCAACATCACATTTATCAGTCTACTTCAGCAGGAACATCAGTTTGCAAAAGAAAGTTTTTAGTCTTTATCAATATTCATGGTTCATAAAAAATACATAGTATTCATAGTACTTGTTTTCTGTTACGCCCTAACTATAATTCCCTGAATGAAGTCAGGCTAAGTATGACTATTCATTTTGTCATGGTCAGGCCAGTGGCCGGTCAGGGTCACTGTTTTCAGTTTCTGATTTGTTCTGTTGTTTCTGTTCCTGGTTTGGTGTGCTTTTATTTTGAGGGGCGTTCTTGGGTTGTCTGTCATGTGTTCTGTACTAGTCCTGTCATGTGATTAGAGTACACCTGTGTCATGTTTAGTTTGCTCATGTGTCTGTATATTTAAGCCTGTGTGTTTCAGTTCAACCTTATCGGTCCATCGGCGCTTTAAGAGCCTCCTTAGTTTACTGCTGTTTAGAGCCTTATGTGTGCTGTGCTTCTGCCGGCGCTTCGTTTCTGTTTTGGCCCGCGTGCCTCCTTTTCTTTGAATAAAACTCAAGTTAACATGGAGTCCTGGTTTCCAGCCTGTTCTGTTCAAGGAAGCTCTCGTTCGTGAGGGACTAGTCCTCCCGAACGTGACATATTTTAAAATTTTAGTTTTCAGATACTCCAATTTATGTCCAAAACAATGTCCTATTCACTGCATGGTGTACTATTTCTGCACTCCATACTCATTCATGGCAGTTAAACAGTTCCACAATGACAGTGTTGGTGTTATTAATTCTGTGTGCAGAATTAATAAAATTTTGGTGCTCAGTACAGCACTTTTGATTTTCCATTGCAGAGAATAATGATAATGATACATTTCAAACACCCATTATATCTTTTCTGTTGCATCTTGTCCACTTTTATATCTACAGCAAGCTTGCCTTTGCATGTGTAACTCTGCAGTATAATGTGGGACTGCAGTTTTTAATATCTTCTGCAGCTTTAGAGATTGGTAGTATCTCTGCATGGAGAATGGAGCTGACAAAACTCACGCCTGTGCTGGAGGCAAGACGAACAGTTCATTAAACAGACAGTGAAGGATGGACTTGTTCGCCAGGATTGGACAAGGCAACCAAGCAGAGAGTGCCTGTGCTGATAGATCTACTTAAACATCCCAAAGAGACAGTGAAATAGGTCTGTGTGCAGGGATCCACTGCCAGCTGTATCAGGCCAACGAGGCCGAGGAGATTAATCTCCAATAAAACACTGAATGCAAATGCGAGCTTCATCAGAAAGAATGCCTTGTAAAAACTATTCTAGCCAGGCAATTTCGGAAAAAAGGCCATGTATATAGTGATTTTTCACAAAAAATGTCGACGTAGTTTATCGTCTATGTAACAAAAGAAGGTTATTGCTTCTACTTTTAGATCTCATTGTGTTTTTAAAGTGTTTTTCATAGCCTTTGGACCTTTACAACTGGGACTCACTCCAGTATACTGAAATAGCTGAACAACTGCACCCTATACAATTTTTCACAACATAAAAGATCTTCACAAACCAAGTAACATCAGAGTGATACTTAATTTTAGCTGGAATCCAGACTGTTATGCAGGTGATGCTGCAAATGGGGTCACTTTACAATGAATGAAGACAGTTTCTCAACTAAAGTGATTAGTAGTCAATGATCTTACCAGACCTACACTATAGGGACAAACGTACTGGGGCACGCCTGTTTTTCAGGGTATGAGCCAGGCTGCTTCAGCATACCAAAACATTTTGTTTGGGAAGACCATTCCAACATGACTGTGTCCCAGTGCACAAAACAAAGTCCATAAAGACATGGATGGATGAGTGCAGTGTGGAGGAACTTGACTGGCCCACACAAAGCCCTGACCTCAACCCCATCCAGCACCTCTGGGATGAACTGTAATGGAGACTGCGAGCCAGGCCTTCTCGTCCAACATCAGTGACTTAGAAATTCTCTATGAAATGAATGGGCACAAATTCCCACAGAAACTGTGGAAGAGGAGTGGAAGATGCAAAGGGTGGACCAGATCCATATTAAAGTCTATTGTATTTAAATGCAGTGTCATTAAAGCCCCAGTTGATGGAATGGTCATGTGTCCCAGTACTTTGTTCCATATAGTGTAAATTAAGTCTAGTTTTGGACTAATCTTAAAACATCATAAGTGGGAATCTAGAGTTTAAACTAGTTTAATCTGGGTTTGGGAAAGAAGCCGCTTGTGAGCTCAAAAATAGATTAAGAGCTCCCCCTTGTGTTCCTATTCTTGTGGTCCCCAGTTCATTCCATATCAAAGTAAAATACATCAAGTTACACACTAAATGGTCAAAAGTATTTGGACGCCGGACCATTATACCAACAAGGACTTTCAAATACATAGATACTGTTTTCCAATAAAGACTTTAATAGGAAGCTAGTCCCCCCTTTGCAGCTTCCACTTTTCTTGGAAGACTTCCTACAAGATGTTGGCGTGTTTCTGTGGGAATTTATGCCCATTCATTGTAATCTCTGTTCCAGGTCATCCCAAAAGTGTTGGATTGGGTTCAGATCAGAGCTCTGTGGGGCCAGCCAAGTTCTTCCACACCAAACTCATCCAATAATGTCTTTATGGACCTTGCTTTATGGACTGGGGCACAGTCATGCTGGAATATAAAAGGTTCTTCCCCATACTCTTTCCACAAAGGGTCACATGGTGTTGTCCAAAATGTCTTGGTATGCTAAAGCATCTTCACTGGAAGTAAGTGGTGGAGCCCAACCCTAAAAACAGGCGTGTTCAAATACTTTTGTCCCTATAGTGTAACTTCTAGCGCCACATTAGTTTGAATATTGTATCCAGGTCCAGAGATGCTTTCAAGCTGGTGTTTGTGCAGATCAGGTTTACTGAAACATGAGAGCTCTCATGCAACAGCACGCCTGAAGTGAATAAACTCCAGCTTGAAATCAGCTTAACAGGTGATGATTTTTATTACAAACCCACACAGCTGCCTGGTGTGTATCAGTGATCGCCATGGTAACCGCGTTGTCTCTCTCCGCTCCACCCTTCCAGTGTCCACCAGCTGCTGCTCAAAACAATGGCTTAAAACCTAAACCTAAAGATATGTGTCCTAATTTAAGACACATTTCTCCCTAAAGTCGACTTCTCCTCCAACTAAAGCTACGAACCTTCAATTTCTTCGCTAAATGTTTTCAAGAGGCTCAGAGCTGAGGTAAGTTAAGAGCCAAACATATGTGAGCAGCAGATAAACTTTTGTTTACTCTCTTCTTGACTGACGGATTAACTTCAGATACATCCTTTTATCCGTCTCTGCATAAAAATAGACCCCTTTAGCACTTCTTTTCGAAGGAAACATCTTTAATCTTAGGTTACAGATCGTAAAACCATTAGCGTAGCTTAGCATAACTAGCCAAACATCTTAAACTGTTTTAAACTCTTTACTCACAGGAGGAAGTCTCTATTCCTCCAACTGTCCTCAGAATGGAAGCTAAAAATGGCTCTGTGGGAGTTTATCTTGCTTTTGTCAGCTCAGAAACCCAGAGACAAAACTTATTCGAGCTACAGAAATGTTTGTTCCTCCTGACATAAATCGGTTGATTTGTCTTTTTATTTTAACTTGCTATTTAGGTAATTGCAAAAAGCAAACCTCAATCCACGTTTGTTAAGCACGTATTCCCCAAAATAGCTACTAATATTCAACTTCTGACTGTCTGATTCATGAATCGGTTCTTTTGAACTGGTTCTTTTCAATGAATCGCTAGGAAAGAAAGTATTTTAAAAATGTGGCTATGGATGTGTGTGGACGTGTGTATGACCACATAGTTTAGCATTCTGCTTCATTTAATACACCGGGACTTGCATCCACTGTCTGGGGAGATAAGACTAACTTCTTTAACCCTAAGAAATGAATCCAGCTCCATTAGAGAATAGAAAGTAGAGTGTGTCTCACACAGACATATATATTGAAAAAAAAAAATGTTAAAAAGTGAGTTGATGATTCTGGCGAAGAGAAGATGAACATCCACTTTTGAGCACATTTGTAAACAGTCCCCATTGTAAAAAAGATGTTTTGCCATTGAAATAAAAGATGGCATGAAGAAGCTTTTCATGCATATTATTGTGTAATTATTTTAAATTAAGGGTGGCTACTATGGTAAGAAAACATTTTCCTGAGCACTTTGCAGATATTGACATTATTTCTAGAAATACTCACCTACAAACTGTTACACTGTCAAAAGTGCATTACAGAAGGCAATAGATGGAATATTAGCCCATAATGCATTTCTTCTTATTATTATGATTACCACTTACTACTTATGTTCAATGTATTTAGTACCTTTTTCATCTTTTTGTCCGTTAGAAAAGAAATAAAACACTGAAATGCACATGAAATAATGTTATAGACATGTAGTATAGCAGAGTTTAATTATTTGAATTAATTGTTATTTGTAGACTGCAATTCGAGAAGAAAGAGGTGGCCAAAAATGATTACACATCAAACATCTATGCAGAAAATAAAAATTAAATTCATCTGACTTAAATTTGTGGACATGAGACTTGGTGGTTAAATTGAACGTCCGTATTTTACTGAGAGCATAAGAGTTGACTTCATTGTGAATCTTTGAATCGGATAATGGATTCAGCTTTGAAGGAATCGGCTCAGTAAACTGGTTTGAATTGAATCACTAGTAACACCAGTCAGCCTGAAGTGACAGCGTTTCCAAGGGGCGTGGTCACCTTGTTGTTATGGACGCGGCTATTGTTGACAATGGGCGTGGCCACCTGGCTGTAACAGGATCATTCGTTTTCACTGATATATATCTGATCGAGCTGCTAGATGAGTGGAGCAGGCTATAAAATTAAATAAATAAACGGTAAAGTACAGAAAGAAATATTAAAGTCTTTGAAATGTACCATTCCTTTAAAAATAATTATGCAACGGTTTTATAATTTTTTTAATTGATAGTTAAGTTTATATGAGATGTTCTTTAAACAAAGTGCATGACAGAAGCAGGTGCACTTGGTTTACTTAAAGTCTCTGAAAACCCATAGGATGTTTGTAAATATAACCTTAGGAAAAGTTTCTTCTAGTTATGAGATATCTAAAAGAATAAGTGCAGAAGGTTTCCGTTATTTAATAAATCATGCAATTATAAGCAAGTGTTTTGTGGCACAGCTTTCAGACTCAGTAAAACCTAAAAACTGATATGACAGAAGTAGTTATGACCGAAACTGAAGGAGTGGCATTTGGTTGTCTGGAAACTGACTCAAACTTTACCCCTACGTTTGGAACAATGGCAACGATAAACTGCTCAGGGACTGTTTAATGGTGACATACACTCCAGGGAAACAAAAAGTGCTGTTCAACTTCTAAGACTGAAATTTCTCAAAGAAGATGAGCCATTTCCAAATGCATTTTCAGGTAAACAAACCTTTTTAGCTGACATGAGACTGGCTTAGAGTGAATTATCATAAACCGGTGATCTGTTTCTTTGTGCTTCTGGTTGTGGTTCTCTTAGGTTTCTCTTTATTTTGTAGATGTAAGATAAAGCCAACCTATGGGGTGCTACTGTTATTATGTTAACGCTCATTAAAGTCTTGTCTACACTCAGGAGAATACACTACGCTTCATGTTGCTTCAAGCCAGTACATATACACTATATGATCAAAGGTACTGGGTGTATTCTTCCAGTGTACGGCAATCTATATGCTGCAGCATACCAAGACATTTTGGACAGTGCCATTCTTCCAACTTTGTGGACAGTTTTGGGAACATCCTTTTCTGTTTCAGTATGACTGTGCCCCAGTGCATAAAACAAGCTCCATAAAGACATTCGGTGTGGAAGAACTTGGCAGGCCCGCACAGAGCCCTGACCTGAACCCCATCCAACACATTTGGGTTGAATTGGAATAGATTTGGAGCCAGGCCTACTTGTCCGACATCAGTGCCTGACCTCAAAAATGTTCTACAGAATGAATGGGCACAAATTCCCACAGAAACACAATCTTGTGGAAAGCCTTCCAAGAAGAGCTGAAGCGGTTATAGCAGCGAAGGGGGGACCAACATCATATTAAAGTCTATGTACTTGAAGGCATAATGGTCAGTCTTCCCAATACTTTTGTCTATATGTTGTATAAAAAAGATTTCTTTTAGCAAAAAGATTTATGGTCTCAGCCTCATGGCACATCACAGTGTCAGTTGAGTTTAAAGGGCTGTATACAACATTCTAATGTATTTATAATCTGTCTGTCTGTTGTCCAGCCTGCCTGGCTGACAGTCTATCTAACTGTTTGTCAGTCTGCCAATCTCTCTGCCCATTCTGTTTTTCTGTATATATATATATATATATATACTGTGTGTGTATTTGTTGAACAAAAAGGCTTTGTTTCAGCTTAATTTTCACTGAATTGGATCTATTGTCTATTCTCTCTCTTTTTTTCTTACACTCATAAGCCCTTCTTTAGAAGTGGCCACTACCCATCATCATCTCGTCCTGTCTTCGCTAAACCTCTTATCATGCCGGGCCAGTTCTCCCCAGCAGAGCCCAGCTCTGGCTTGGTCACCCCACCATCCTGGAGCGTCAGACAGCCTCCTCAGCCCTTCCACTTCCGCTCCCGTACCGAGCCCATGGACTGGAGACGCATTGCATCCCTAGATGTGGACCGTGTTGCGCGAGAGATGGATGTGAACATCCTGCAGGAGTTCATCACTCCTGTTACATTTTGTGACGTTGAGGGGGAGCGTTGCCCCCACTGTCGCGGCCCCACAGACACAGCCCTATTGAAGGTTCTGCGCATGTCTCAGCTCAGCACTGAATACCTGCTGCACTGCCAGGACTACCTGAGCTCTCAGGTGTCTGCACTTGAAGAGCGCCTGCAGGGGGCGGTATCTCAGGCCCAGCAGGAGGCAGATCAGCGAGCACAGCTGGAGAAAGAGCTGCAGGAGGTGAAGCTGGAGAGCCGCCGCAGGAAGAAAATGATTGCAACTCAGCAGCTCCTCCTGCAGACCAGTGCCAATAATTACCATAAGGTGATGACATTTCAGATATAACAGCTTTGCTTAGCTCAAACCAATAGGAACAGGGTCTTGAAACTGTTTTGTGCCAATTTATAGGGATATTTATAACTACTTTTACTTGTTAGCTACATTTGCTTTGTAGCTGTAGTGTAAAACTAAAGAAGTAAACAGACATTCAATATGTCTCAGCTGGTCAATTTTATTTTTGGATAAGGAGGAATGTACATAGTGTTGCTGTAAAAGAGCAAGTAGGATTCTATGGGGAAAACATTTTTACGAGGTCACAACAAACGTTTTTAAAAAGATGATAAATCATGGACATGGGAACAATTGTGAAAAACGTCTTTAGATTTTAACAACTTTCCAGCAGGAATATTTACAGTGACACCTGCCATCCCATGGCTTTCTAGAATTACTGACACCCTTGTTAAAGAAGGCTGTTTAACAACCTGACCTTTAAAATAAAAGTGAGAAGATTCTAACCTTGCTTATGATACAGACATTCAGATAATAATTCAAATATTTGTTTAAAAAAAACCCTTGTGCTGATGGTGTAGAACTCCATAGCAAGTGGCACTACTGCTCCTAGTACTTGTGAAAACAGTAGGGAAACATCCTAGATTTGCAGAGTTGGAAAACAAACATTTGCTTTGAAAGGTTTAGCTAATGCTAATGGAAAGTGCCGAGTCTGAGACCAAAGACCTGAACATGAAATAAGAAAGTTTGTTCCAGGTTTGGAATGAGAAAGTGTTAAGTAACAGCATCTGTTTGTTTTTCTGCCGTTTCAGTGCCAGTTCTGTGAAAAATCTTTCGTCAATTACTCCTACTTACAGTCACATATTCAACGAAGGCATCCTGAGATCACAGATGCAGGTATGAAACCTCCCACATATGTCCTGAGGACCCTTAAATGTGTCAGTCAAGGAAAATCTGAGAGTATGAATATATAAGTAGTTTCCAAGGTATCTGACATGTTGTTTTGCTAGCTGAGAGGATATACACAGATCTTCTTATCAGTTTTCCTGTGTAGGCTGCTGGGTAGACTCAAACATCCAACAGTATTTTATTATGTAGTTCTGCTTTTTGCTGTATGTGAGATTTGTTTAGCTGTGCTCATTTCTCATTCAGCAAACTTAAAGTAGGCACCCATCACTCACTTTATTAAAACCCCCAACCATGCTGTATGTTTACTGTCTGGTGACTTCATGACTTCCGCGCATTTTATAGGTGCTCTGTCCAGTGTAAGCGCACAGTTACAGATAATACTTCCTCTACTTTATTCACCATTGACCAAGTTCTTGCCGCAATCATTATTATTTGGATAGTGGTAGTGATATGGTAGTGTGAATGACAATGGTACAAGTGCATTAGCCACAGCAGTGTTGCTTGGGTTGTTAGCTCAGTGGCTCTGTGGTCTGAACCACTGAAACTGACTGAAACGATTAGAAATTTTGGTTGTACGATAATAGTGTGAGAAACAATCACACTTATTTTACGTGAATTGATTTCACAACTCTATTAACATAAATAAATCACACAAACATTCTATAAAACTTCAGAAGCTATTTATTGCTGCTTTTCAGAAGTACTGCTACGAAAAATTAATTTATAATATGAAAGTAATCTCTGTAACCATCTGTAAGGCTGTAAAATCTGTAAGCCGCAAAAGAAAAACAAATTTTAGTAATCTCTGGGCATACAGATGATATTTAAAGCAGTAAACACGTCCAGCTCCTTTGATGAACTAGACATTTTTTATATTTTCTGTTTGTATTAGAGCCCGACCGATAAAGGATTTTTTAAAAGATTTTTGCTGCATCGTTAGAAAAGGCCGATACCGATACAAATATTTGTTGGTTTTAAAATCCGATATTCTGATATATATATATATATATATATAAATTTCAGAAACCCGCAACGAAACATTACCAGATTTCCCTAACATTAGTTATTGAACACACTTCACCGATGATCTCACTCGCGGATAACTGGTTCTC
>JBBPDB010000108.1:7975364-7994968 GCA_037974465.1 Brachypetersius altus
TGTGTGTGTGTGTGTGTGTGTGTGTGTGTGTGTGTGTGTGTGTGTGTGTGTGTGTGTGTGTGTTATTTGTTTACTTTGTTCTGAGCTCTGCACTGTTTTGTATGAGTTTGCTTTCCTCTCTGATCGGCATTGTAATGACAAACACCTGCGACGCTGTGCTATTTAAACACGCCAGCACTCTTTAGAAAATCATAGCTGTTCCCATTTTTTACTTCCATATGCAATAAATTGTAACGCTCCATTTGGGAGGTTTTTCTGTTGTAAATGAGGGCTGTTTAGCTGCTGCCTGATTTTGCTTAGCATCCATTTTGGCATCCTGTTAAACTGCCAGTGTTAAATTGAGAAGGCCACACTGACCAATAAAACTTAGTTGCAATTCGACCAAGCACGTTTTGGTCGTCTGCTGCCCTGTTCCTCATTCTGGACAAATTCCTTAAATGGTTTGCAGCTTTCTACTTCGTTTTTTTTTATCAGAACACCAGCATCATATTATACATTGCTTACTTTTGAATGGTGATTGTAAACTGTACAGTCATGTATGTACTTTGGTGTGTGTGTGTGTGTGTTCATTGGAACTGTGTCTGCAATGTCTGTGCACTTTATGTCCATGAGACCCATTTCCAGCTCAAGAAAACAAATCCAACACATACTACCATTTAAACAATTCTCTATGGTTTCTTCTCCCTCAGGTACGGTCATCCAAACACTTACGAGGAGTTTGGAAAAGCAGCTGAGCAGCCCTGTCACCAAACCTGCGGGTGGAATCAAAGTGCTTCCTCAAGCCTCTCTGCCCTCCCCAAGGCCCTCCATCATCAAACAGCAGGCGGTACATTATCACTACTCCATGCAGTTAAACATCATCATTTTCTGTGTAAATAATAATAATAATAATAATAATAATAATAATAATAATAATAATAATAATAATAATAATAAGTACAGAGAACAACATTTCTGCTCATTTTAATTCATCCATACTATTTATTCCACTTATACACAAATTATGTTTTCTCAGCAGGTGTCTGAAGAGGAGAGTGATTTAGAGCTGTCCTCCATAGAGGACCTGTCTGCCCTGCCCACAGGAGTTCAGAGTTTAAATGTGGGGGGCACCTCTGGTACAAGTGTGTGGAGCTCAGCAGCCAGCAAAGCAGGAGCGTGGTGAGGTGCTGAGCTGTGTCTCTATTAGAGCCCGACCGATAAAGGATTTTGAAGGCTGATATCGATATCGATACCGATACCGACTCGCGGATAACTGGTTCTCTCTGCCCGACTCTGGCTGGATCAGCAGGTTGCAGGATGTGTGGCGCGTTATACACGAGTGTTGCCAACAGGGACGGTGTAGAGTGCCCTTTGGTGGACAAACTATACAACGCCAAAACTCATGACATGGTTGAAGGGTGTTTCGTCCGTTTTTTTTTTTTATTTTTTAAATATTCATTTATCAGCTATTATAAATGCAGATACCGATAGTTTGGAAAAAAGACTAATATCGGCCGATAATATCGGCCTGCCGATATATCGGTCGGGCTCTAGTCTCTATCACTGAAACGCAAGTTAACTCATAAAGTGAAGGGTTTGCCAAAAGTGAAATGCAATTTATGGTCAGCCAAGATATATTTTGCTTCTTTAGCTTCACACTAAAGGGCTAAAAGCAGTAGTGTCTACTATCCTGGTCTCAATTTTGTCCATACATTTGACCATTTTTATGTACAGCAGTATGGCATAGAAGTCATCTCTATGAGTTTATTTAACAAATTGACACATTTGAGGCATGTGATGATGGCTTGCAATGCTAACTTAAATGGTATAAGCTTCTTATTTGTAAGCGACATGAGCCTTGTAGCTCCAATTCAAAACTATATAAGATAACTTCTGACACCAAATATGTCTGGCTGTCCCACTACAGCTAAGGTAAGGGGAAGGCCAAACCATTGCTAACTCTTAACTGTTAAAAGCATCTGTTATACTGTAGCCTTTGTCAAAGTTATGGTACCTTAAATGCTATGTTTACTTACTTCAGCAAATAAATGAAAATAGGCACAACAATAAGCATAAAAATGTCATATTTACATTTGTTCCCAGAAGATGAACTGTTCCAATAAATCCAATTAAAATTTAAATCACGAGGTAGATATACGCTATAATTTCATTAAATATCATGAAATACTTTGAGCCATTTCTGATTTTGTTGTCAAGGAGCAAAATGTATATACTGTAGTTCTGTAAATGCATGGATAAGCTGTTTTATAAAAGATCTATTCCTTATTTATTAAAGAGACACTATTTACAAGATCTTAAATTTTTTTGAATATTCTGGAATGGTATCTACTTTTTATAAAGGAAATATTCATCTCAATGTGGACTCCTTTTCACAATAAAGTTCATACAAGCAACTGTTTTTGTAATATATGATGAAAATAAATTCCATTGTAATCAGTGCACCAGTGAACTGAATGAACTTTATTTTACCAAAAGAATGCAATGATACAAAATTTAAACATGAACATAAAACTCATACACATAAGCACAAAACAAAACATTAGGCATTCTAAGACTATAGAATTATTTTAGATGTACAGTTGTATGCAAAAGTTCGCCGCCCCTCGTCAAATGAGATGTTTAGTTAAAGTGAATATAAATACTAGTGCTATATGTTTACTTACTTCAGCAAATAAATAAAATAGTGCACAAAAATAAGTATGAATGTCATATTTACATTTGTTCCCTGGAGGTGAACTGTTAATTCATTTTCACTCAGCACATGTTTTTACTTGGGGCATTCTAACTTTTGCACACAACTGTATGAAATCATTAGTCATTACATGTGTTAGTACATCATATTAACAGACAGATACTTAATATGCTTTATATGGTGCATATTTCCAATATACAGGTTTACCGTTATTTCCTAAAGTCGGACCCCCTTCTTAACTATAAGGCTTATTACAGAAGTTCAAACATAGTCAAATCTCTGGGTGGACTGTCTGCCATCCATACTCGGACCTCTGTAGGAATCGTTGTAGGTTTTGGATTTGCCCTCTGACCGATAGATGCCACTGGCAGCTTTGTATGCTGTTCCGTCATAGCTAAAACACAAAAAGCATGATATAGTTTCTGAAATACAGGAAGTCATTAACCATTCTCAGGACAGCAGATACTCACCGTTTTTCAGGCATCATTCCACGACAAGCCAAGCACAGCATGACTCCACTCACTACCAAGATACCGCCACCCACCCAACCAACAAACAGGGCAGAGCCAAATGTGTATCTAAAATGTACAGAGGAGGAAACCACATTAAATCATTAATCATATGAATAATAGGTTTATGTTTGAAAAAAATGGATAAAAACAACTGGTCAAACTTTTGATCCTTACCTTGGAGTGAGAGGTGACCCAACAAAGCCAGTGCTTCCAAAACTACCACCGAAACCTCCGACAGAGGTGAAACTAGTCAGTGCAAAGTTGGTCACAATAAGATTTGCAAAGATGGAAACTCCAGCAATGGCACAGATCCCTGGAGAGATGAAAATGCAGCATGCATTAACAATTTATGAGAGCATAATGGCTGGAAAAATGAAATATTGAAGACAGGTAATAAATATTTCTCACCTGCAACGATAAACATGGCCCCTGAAGTTATTGTCATGGTTGCTTTCACGCGGTCCTCCATGTTGCCCATTCTAAGGCACTTGAGGGCAAAAATAGCAATGAGGACACCAATCACCCCCAGAACAATCCCCACAATCATCAGCGCTCTCACGCCTTGGAACAGACCTGAGGGTTTATCGGAGCAAAACAAGCAGTTAATACAATATCTAATACAATTTTAATCTAATGCAAAATAAACACGGCATTGATGCAGTTCCAGAGGCTTAATCATTACTTAATTCTAGATTAAAAACATTCAAAATGTTTTGTGTATTATTGTATTATTATAATGAATATTTTTTTTTTGTAATAATGAATGCTAATATTCTAATTCAATATAATTAAGTATAATTAAAATAAGTCTTTACAAGGTCATTGTTGACATTTCGGTTGAGTCAGTTTAAGTTGGTGTGAGAAATTCAATGTCAAAGTACAGAAACGTATCACCGCTTTTCCTTTGACATTTGAGCTTTATCATTCTGTACATGAAATACAAAAGTATCTTATCAAATGGCACACCCAGAAAGAAAAGAGGTCAATGGCTGCCAGTGCCACCAACTATATACGGATTTCTTTTATCAAGTGGTAATTTAAAAAACCCCAATTAATTCTACAATTAATTGGCTTGAAACATCATACAATTTCAAAACAGTAGGAAATTCTCACCAGGCAGGCCCAAAATAGTGAAATATGGTCGACATTGTGTTGTACCATACTCAGTCCCCACGCATGAGTACCATAGTCCAGAATATGCATAAACACTCGTTACTACAGTGAAAAAGCGGTCTTCTATACTCCACATATCCATGGCTGTGGCCGAGGCAGTCAAAAATGTACCCAGTCCCGCCAACATAAACCCAGCAACTTGTAACAGTGAGGCCGCCATTAGTCTATTAACAGAAATCCCACTCTTATCAAGTCACTGTCCCACAGTGAGATATGAACTAGCACAAGAGTAGCTGTGTCTTATCATTGTGTCCAAGGGGAAGTCAGCCTTATCTTATGTTTGCGCAAAATCTTGATGTGTTCCTTTCCCGCATTTGCGTTTCGACAATTTTCAGGTAGCTATTTCCGCAAACGGGCAATTAAAGGAGTGCCTCTGTTTCAACGCCCTTGTGTAATTTTTCTTCATTTACTAGCACCAATAATCTACAAGGTACTCTGCCAAGGGTATTTTAATTACAAAGATACGGAATACATTTTGAAAATGTTAAAAGTCAGTTATAGATTTTAAAGATTCTAAAACACATGCATTGTTTGTCTATGCCTTACTTTACAGAACAATCTTAGTCAGAATTATAACAGATCATTCTGATTCTTTTGAATTTCCATTCAAATCTTTCCTTTTCCTGATTATTTCACATAGTTAAATATTATTACATCCTGTCCAAATGTCTTTATTTGATGTGGTGTTTAGATTTGTTAAGTAGATTCACCTCTGCCCTCAAGTTGCAAATATATAACCTTTTATTTCTCTTTTATGAAAAGTCGAAACAGCTTTTTAAAAGTCAGCATATGAAAGAATACAATTATATATTTTTATTGTATAAATTTAGGAAAATGTTTAAATGGTCACTGGTACAGTATACACTGGTAAATCAGTGTGTGTGTTAGATCTAGGAAGATCTTGGAAGTCTCTTGGAGGATTTTGAACATTTATTTTCCTATTTCCTATTTCTCTTTCATGAAAATTCATTTATCATTTAATGCATTCTTCTGTTAATTTAACTTGAAGGCACGTTACCTGGAAGTCCCAGGATGGTGAAGTATGGTCGACACTCTGTGAAGCCGGAGCTCTGTCTCACACATGACCTCCACAGGCCTGCGTAGCTGTAGACGGACGTTACGGGGTTGTCGTACAGATCCTCTGTGCTCCACATGTCCATGGCTGTAGCAGCTATGATCCCTGCAACCCCCACAATGCCCAACACGAATCCCATCACCTGACACAGTGTCACTGCCATGGTGTTTCAGCCTGAATACCTCAAATCTAGCACAGTCGCTTTGTCTTCAGACTTGGTCCAAACTGTCAACAGTAGCACAGCTCCTCAACTATATGAGTGTTTGTGGTGGGTTTGGCACAAATAGGTTGAGCTTAGTTTTGACTACACCTCTGCATCTGGTCACCTATTTGCCCTCAGTCATTAGCGTTTAGGGTGGGACAACAGTGTAACGGTTGCAAAAAGGAGGTTGGACAATTTAGAGTCGAAACTTAGATAAGCAAATGGATGCAGAAACGTTTGAGGGGGAAGTTTCTCTGTTTGCGATGCTGCTTTTCTGCATTTTTTTCTTCCTCCACAAACGTAAAGCTGTTGTGCTTCCATGAATTTGAGCAACCCTGACATGGGCAGAGCACACTGTCGTATTTTACTGATCAAAGAACCATAGATACTGGATTTAAACTCTAAGCTTTTTTACTAGTAAAGTAAAGTGACCATAGGTGAACACATTACAGCACACAGTGTGAACAGCAGGAAATTCTTTCTCCGCATTTAACCCATTCACCAAGTGAAGCAGCGAGCAGCCAGAAACACAGGGCCCGGAGAGCAGAGTGTGGGGATGGTACCTTGCTCAAGGGTGCCTCTGTGGTGCCACTGGCTAGAGATTCTAGCATGCGACTTTCTGATCGCAGGGCTAACGCCCTAACCATTAGGCCACCAGCTGCCCTATATAAGACTTTTAGGCCTTATAAGACTATCCTACCCATTTATTTTATTTTCATTCAAAACAGGCATATGAAATTAGTATTCATCAAACCAATCAGTATTAATTTAATCCACTCTTTACTACTGCCACTAATGCTTTCATTTTAAGCTCAGTCAGGTACAGTTGTGTCCTCCCAACTAAAGCCTTTTTCAAAGCAGTCAGTGACATTTCAATGACCCAAATTCACACAAGCAGCTACCCAAACACACCTCAGCTGCCTTACATATTTCATTCTCAAGTGCGTATAAAATGGCTATAGGAAATATTTCCAAGACATTTGCAGTTTACATTTACAGCATTTATCAGACGCTTTTATCCAAAACGACGTCCATTCCCTAACTACAGGGGACAGTCTCCCTGGAGCAACTTAGGGTTAAGGGTCTTTCTCAGGAACCCAGTGGTGGTATGCTGAAGGTAGGATTCGAACCTATTACCTATGGTCTAACTGTGAGTATTTTACCCACTAGACCACCCCCACCCCCACCCCCACCCCCACCCCAGTATTTCTGATGAGAGTAGATAGAAGATAATCCACCTACATAAGACAGGGAAATGTTTCTAAAACACGGATCAAAAGGTCAAGATAGAACATGGGTCTTCTAAAAGTCATGCAAGACCCATAGACCATCAAAACTGTTACCATCAGATAAACCAGGGGTTTCCTATCCATGTCCTGGAGATCTACCACCCTGGAGAGTTCAGGCCCAACACACCTGGCTCTAATATCCTGATAGCCATGAAAGCCACCATGATCTGGATCAGATGTAATAGATTAGAGTTGGAGCTAAACTCTACAGATCTAAAACTGGGCACTCCTAAGATATACACTCTTGCTTCAGAGTGTATAAGATATACACTCTTGTTTCTGTCCAACCTTGGAGAAAATATAACCCTGTGGGTCATTCGTGTGTAGCCATCACCTTTACTGAGAAAAGGTGATACACTTAGATCATGGGAAGCAGAAATTCAAGAAAACTTTTAAGACTGGAGCTGTTTGCTGAAATATAGTCCAACAAATTACTCTTAAAACCTGTGTCTCAAAAAGAAAGACGGCTCTATGAAAAGAAAAGGTGGACAAATTAAAAATTATTTGAATTAGTTGAGCAATCAGGGTCATTTTCTCTTAATATAACTTGTTTTTTTCTGACACTGAAAAAATGGATGACTTGTTTTATCTGATAAAGGATTGTATGTATATCATCAGTAGATATGATAATAAATATATAAAACCTTTTTACAGCACCAGGATGGTAACTAACAATTCTGTGAAATCCTGAGCTGGGCTTAACAGTCATATTAGCGCTAGATGAGTAAACAGAAATTGTTCCTCACAGGCAACATATGTAAACACAGATAGCATTGTTGTGAACTGAAACCAATGCTGGCCGATACTGTGTTACTCACACACACAGGCCAAACACCTGAGGGATCACGTAATATCATTTCTGTGAACCATTTTAGAAATGAAAGGTGCATGTGTTGAGGACCGAAAAGAAAGTTTTATAATGAGATTTCACAAGGAAATTTCGCATTACTCTATGGCCAACAATGACAGAGTTCAGAAGCAACTGATCTTAAACAAATTCCAAATATTGGATAGCAGTCCAGTAAATTCCAGCTGCCAAATTGTTAATTCCAGAAATGCTTTTACAGCTTCAGTTATTGGAGTTTCGTGCCATATGGCACACTTTATGTTTAAGTTTTTTTATAAACTCAGATTAAGACGCATGGCAAATGGGTAGAAAATGTATAAACCGCCCTGTAGTCATGCAAACAGCCAACTAACAGCACGCCCCCCTTGCCCTTACTACAGATCTATGCTAGATTGGTAAGAAGAGGGTCTAGGCCTGTAGTTAAACTGCAAGGTGATCTTGCCTTCTTTATAATTTGAATTTCCTCACTGATACATTAAGCGAGAAAAGTTCCTTTTTTCATAAAACAGGTTTTTGCCGCAGCACTTAACTTTTTGTTATGAAGAGCTGGTTTTACCTAAATAATGATTTGACACTTTTCTAAATTATTTTTTTACAGTAAAAGTGATTAAACTACCTGGAAGATACCCGCTGAATAGTGCTGACACTTCAATTAGAGGATTTTAAGTGTGTGGACTTTGCTACTATTAATAAGGTAAAACCAATCACAAATATTATCACAGTTGTGTGACATTAATTTCTTTTACATCAACCTGTCTTTAGTATGAGAAGGGAAAATGGTTAAAAAATATCAGTGGGAGAAAGTGTAGTTCATGGATAAACTACAGGTTAACTAATCCAAACAGCTCAGGATTTTGTGATTGTATTTGAGTGCTTGGGAGTGTTTAAAATATACTTTCAAAATTATTGCCATTCAACAATTGTATACTTTCAGAAAGAAAAGCAGTAAACGTCACTATGGGTGTACCTCAATCTTCAATGGGCTGATGCTGTCAGAGATATGTACTCAATACTAGTAACTGTAGTTACTAAACATAATTGTATCCCAGTGTATTGCAGTTGTATTTTTTAAGCGGCACTGACATTATACCTAACCGTAAAGTTTGTTACTTTATTTCACTTTTTTAAAAGAAATCAAGCACCTTAAAAACACTGTTGTACCTTTGAGGATAGATTTACATTGTTTGTGGATAGATTTACTTATACAGTACCTTTCTGAAAGAGTACAGGTGACAATACAGAAGCCTGTGGCCATAAGGATCAGACCGTGTTCATACTAGGGCTCAGCTACCTGTCCTTATCATTCTGTCAACAGAACAGGTTACCTTGCCTCTCTTATCGGAGTCAATTCATCTCAGAATGAGATTAAATGCTGAATTATATCTTTCCCCATTTCTCGCCTGGCAACACACATCCTGCCTACTGCCACCCTTTCAGCAGGTGCCTGCCTATTGTTTGCCCCATTATACCCCAGGACCTGGAATAGCTTCCATACCCACAAAAAGAAATAAAAGCTCCTGGTCCTTCCCTGCTCTTATACCCCGAGCACCTGCAATCACTGTTTGGCCGACCATTAGTGAAGTATCAGAGAAAGGATCCTGAGCAGCTCGACTCTGGGCAAGATGAAAGGTTCTCTGGGAAAATGGTGACAAATGGGGGTGGGGGGGGGGGCATTTAGAGCCTTTCACCTTCAGATATGCGCCCTACTTCCTCAATGACTCTTCTTCACGATAAATGCATCACAACTCCATCACCACTAGAGGGCACAGCCATTACAGAGTAGGCAGTGAACACTTGACAGCAGGAAGCAAATTTGCAGAGAGCATGATAAGAATGTTGCCATTCACTTTTACCAGCCCCTGAGCAGAAAAGTCCTGTTTGTGTTTTTCCATGGGCCTCAGAGGCTTGTGCCTGAATGTGGACCGACCAAACAAAGACGTCTTAAAAATTCCTCTCGCTCGATCTCCAGCCATTCTTTTCTTCTTCTTCTTCACTCCCATTGATGTCCTCACTCTTTATCTCCTGTCCATCCACAGCACCACTGCTTGTGCCTTTAGCAAACTGACAGCAGATGTGGAATCTGCTGTACGCCTCGGGTCTAAGCTTTACTTGCACAGACAGTATCCACTACTGTGCCATAAAAAGCCCATGCAACATTCAACACAGCTTTCACTCTTCAAGAGACAGAATCATTTGGCAGCCAGTTAAAGCGCTTCAGCACACTGGTGGAAATACAGCAGATGCAGTTTATTAGTTTATGGGTAATTCTGAACTAGGGAAGGTGAGAAATAGAAAACATGGAGGACATTTATCGGGGGAAGGGCTTCAGGAAATGAGACAATGACTATGTCACTCTGACCTAAGGCTTAACTCAGGGT
The DNA here is from genome assembly GCA_037974465.1 of Brachypetersius altus. Taxonomy (NCBI): domain Eukaryota; kingdom Metazoa; phylum Chordata; class Actinopteri; order Characiformes; family Alestidae; genus Brachypetersius; species Brachypetersius altus. The sequence goes on from JBBPDB010000108.1 coordinate 7,985,533, forward strand.
GATGACCTTGGGGTCACAGTGCTGGCAATGGAGGAGTCACAGGCTGGACTTTACTAAAGCTTCAAAAAGGGTTGTTATATAGCTATCAGCTAACCCACAAACTGTCCTAAGAGTAAGCTCTCCCCCCCACCTCTTTTCTGCCGACCTTAATTTCACCCTTCATTTTTTAAAATGGCTGTGACAAATGCGGCCACACTCCTACTTTAAGCTCAGGCTTTGGCTACTTTCTGTCTCAGCGGGACGGGCAGGCTTCTCGTCCGATGGAGCCGAGAGCCACAGCCAGGCCAAGATCCACTCCGTTTGAAGGATGGGTGCAAACTTCGCCGATCCCCAAGCAATTAACCAATCGGGGTCCGGCAGGACGGCGTGACAGAGTGAGCACATCACGGGCCGCTGCGGCTCACATCCGTTATGCATTCAGCCTGGCCAGATCTAAATTAGAGAGCCAATTAACTCCGCTAATAGCCCTCTCCAATTTAATCTGGGAGACAATGGGGGATTGAAGACGACGCTTTATTAAAGGCTGGAGCTCACACAATATCCTCTTTCTGTCACGATTCGGAGGGCCTCCGCTCGCCGCCTTGTTTTTGCTTCAATTAGCCCACCACTTCCCCATGATTAAGTGCCTATAATTATTTTTCAATTAAGGCTTTGATCTGCTGTGTACTGTATACAGCTCCATGGCACAGCGCAAAGAATGAGGAGGAGACAGTGAATTTGTTGCCTTTCTGTCTGCCGTTGATGGGGAGTGCAGCGAGATTACGTTTGCAGTAGGGACCTCCACGCACAGCTGGATGAAAGCAAGGCTTATTTTTAACAGCTCTGCTTTCGTGCTTGTGTACTTCTGGCTACAACGCCAACAGAAGCAGGATTGAGTGTTCCCGGATTAAGGGAGATAAAGGATGGTCCGGCGGGGTTGGGAGCACAGCTGTGGCAGTGGAGTAATAGGTTCTGGCCTTGGAGGAAGAACAATAGACCCATTACAAAGCCCTTATCTCTACCACAAGCTTTTAATTACCTCATAGGATGGATTTTTTTATAATAGCAATTATTACTCATTAATGCATGAATTAATGGTGACATTTTGCTTTATAAGGTGGTTCACAGACAATTATTCATGGACTTTTAAAATGCCACATACAGTAGAATGTCAAAGCATCTCTGCCCAGTGCTACCGTACCCTGAGGATAATGCAGCTTTCATAACAGACTTCATTGCTATTTTGGGGTAAATGACCAGCAATCATTGGCATCTACAACAGAATCCAAAATGCAAAACTCCTGCTTCCCTTCAGTATTACTGCTTAATGATTACTAACACCATCATTAACAGTGACTGTCCAAAAACTAAAAGTAACGCGCATCATGAAGCGGCCTAAACTGTTGCTCTGAAGCCTGTTCAGTCTACCTGTGTTGGAGCTTGATCAAAGTGTGCAGGCCGTGTGGGGCTGTCTGACAGGTTACTTTAATTATCAATATAGCTGCAGGGATTAGAAGCGATCAGAGGGAGACGCCATTCATGGGGTGGTGTGGAAGTGACAGTTGCTTTTGTGCCAGAAGCCTGAACTGGTAGGCCTCCCACGCCCTCCAGGCCCTGTCTGCCATTGAACCATACACACACACACACTCATACACATACACAAGATGAGGACATTAGAGGACACTATAGCAATCCGAAGAACTGCTGTATAGGGGTAGCCTTGAGAAATGTAAGCATAGGACAGTTTTATATATTCCCTATATGACATGGCTCTTGAATCTCTATACAACAGACCTCGTCATACTCACCTCACAAATGTATTGTCTTGTAGCCATTACCGTGAGGCAGTTTATCAGCAGTGTTTTCAAGACTTGGTCCTGGATGCACACTTTTCTAAACACATATCAATGAGACAACTGAGCACACAACTGAGTCTTATGTCAAACTGTCTGAAAATAGTGTTAATAAATAAAAATATTTACTTTGAATAAGTGTGAATTGCACCAGTACTGTAGCATTTAATATTGGAAACTCAGTGTAGAGACTCTAAAAAAGGTTGCTGCAATTTCTTATTAGGTTGAGAGAGATCATTACCAGCATTCAGTTAATCCTGTCCACCTAGCAACAGTCGCTATGGAAGAATAGAAAAACAAGAAAGAACAAGAATGAAAAGAAAAAACTCCACTTTCTTTCTTTCTTTTTACACCATGTTAACCTTTTATACCCTAAGTTCTTGTGTGAGCCCACATTTTAATTTTAAGTTTAGCACTAGTTTCTATCATGGTAGTAGCTAAATATTTCATATTGGTCACTTGGTAAAATATGTAAAAATGAATCATTCTAATAAAGTGACACAGACACAGTTTCTTCTCTCAAGCCATCAGCCTTGTAAACAGCAATCAGTGTCAGAAGTACTCCTCTATGTTCAAATACCTACACACAACAATTTCATTCCCATCCAGGCTGCATATTACTGTTGTTTGCACAACCATACGCACTTTATGTGTATGTTCCACAACTGGCAGGCTGCTTTATGGTGAAACAATATAGTGCCCTCGATGTCTCCAGAGTAAAGCACTTAACTGTAGTAAACAGGTAGAAACAAGGTGTGTCTGCATTCTTATACCTGCCCTTCACTCAGAGAATAATTACTCCGGATTCCAATAGTATACATGCAGCACAGTTCACGCTGTTCACAAGTTGACTGTTCATGTTTTTAAGGAAAAGTGACCAAAGCCTTACACCAGCCTGCCCAATGTGTGTTACTGCTCAGGGGTTTACACATTGAAATGAATCCCAAAGGCATGGCTGAAAAATATTGATTGAATATTTTCCATCTGGGGTTTGACATGAGGTCAGTGGCAGTGAGCGCTCATCATATAAACTGCACATTAAAGACATGCTGGGTCAGGCAACAACGCTAGTAGCACAAATGCAAAGCAAAACATTGTTTAGTGCTTTGACATAGGTAAGAATTTAAAAGGGATTTCAGCCTTCAGTGATGGCCACAACAGTATGGGCTACATATATATATATATATAGCCACCCCTCCCCACGTCCTCCTTCCTCTGTCTGACAGGTGGAGACGGAGGTAAATTCCTGCTGACTGATGAGCAGAAGGAGGCACTGGAAGGCTACATTTTAATTGCCACCATGTAATTAAAGCTCAGGAAGGCTTAAATATGCAGAAGAGTAATGAGGCGTGACATTAGATTCATCCTGAGTACACATTGTAGTTTGATACATGCAAACACACACACACACACACACACACACACACACACTTCTACTATCTTATATTCTGTATAGTGCAAATTAAACATAATATGAAGAGAAGAGAAGAGAAGAGAAGACGGATAGTTGAAGTCAAGACTGAAAAAAAAGAAAGAATGAAGAACAAAGAAAGAAGAAGGTAAAGGACAAAACAAGAAACAGAGAAGGAAGAAAGAAAGAAAGAAATAAGATAGTAAGGAACAAAATAGGGAATAGAAAGAAAGAAAAAGGAAGAATAAAGGATAGGAAAGTGTCTTATGCTCCTGGTAAGTTGCAAAGTGGGCAGAGATTGGAGTGTTGTAATGAAAACTGGTGGGGAGAGGAGAAGCTGTTTAAGCAGGAGGTGGGAGGGAGATATTGAGGGAGGGGAGGCATGTGTGGAGGAAATGGGAGGGGAGGGGGGTTTGGATTGTGTCTGAAACATTTTGTATGACCTCCTCTCTCGGCCATCCATCAGAACGGCTGCCTCATTATTCTAACTAGCCGGCTCTTTTCTTCTGTTGCGGGACGCCATCAGTAGCAATCTGCATGCCAATTATCGGCCAGACCCCCTGATACCCCGCATGAAAATGATCTGTCAAAGGAAAAAAAAGCAGGGGAAAAAGGAAACCGAAAAGGCTTTTGCACCATAGCCCCAATCTCTCCCCTCCCCTTCTTTTGTACTCTCTCTCTCCCTCTCACTCTCTATCTCTCTCGCTCTTTCTCTCTCTCTCTCACCCTGTATGGGTACTGACAAGGCTTCCTGGAAAATTAATCTATGGAGAGTGAAGAGAGCGACGGAGAAAAAAAATTATAAATGTAGCTATTCTCCGTCTCCGGCCAGCTCGATTCTCGTGGCTCCGCGGGGCACGGGGAAGTGGAGAGGATGATCATTTCCAGAGAGAGAGGGATGATAACAAAGGGATATGCCTCCCGCTCTGAATGTTAGACTAAGGGGGTGAGGGCAGCTGGGCCGATGACGGCCATCTTTAAACGCCTCACGCCCTTCCAGGTACACTCCTTTCTTTCCCTTATATTCCACTTTCAAATTACAGATGGGATTCCAATGTTATGTCAAAGTTCTGATTATGTTAGAATAAAACTTCTTCCTAATCTGTGTGCCAAAGAGCTGATGTGTATAATAAAAGTGATCAAATACTGCTTGTTGTCCCAAATCAAAATGGGCAGTGATTGCATTCGGATGTGGACTTTAGGACAGGGATCACTTCAGCTGGACTCGTCGTAAGGCCTGACTGGTCCGTAATTTGGATTAAGGTCAGCACACTGAAGAACACGGACATTTTGTCCTCCATCAGAGTTAAAGACTTCGATGCAATTTGGGCAATTTTCTCCTCAATTGTAGATACACTTTTCTGACAGTTTGTGATAAAAAAAATGGACAAAAGCATGAAAAATACAGGCTTCACCATGGTTACTGTTTTTAACTGTGATGTACTTTGTCCATTATATATAACATTATACAAAATGGATAACAGTGTGTTAGAAAGCACGTAAGTACATCTATTTGAGATCACTTAAGAACTTGATGAGCCATTTTTAAGTAAGACAGTATAAAGAAGGAGATGACAGTTCACTTGTTGAATAATAAACTGGCTAGCTTGTAATGGTGTGTATTTACAGGGAAAGTCTCACCCTTAAAACGAGCCAATCAGCTCGCTTGTAAAGTAGGAAAAATCCGTATTCAATTTAGTGATATGCACAATATAACCAAAACAACCTTAAAAACCTTCAAATATGTCTTTGAAACATTAAGATGGTTTTTAGTTTCGGGTTTATATGTCTCTCCCAATTCAAAGATTACTGTAGTACTGTAAACAACAAGCCGGGGGTTGCTGAGAGTACAACTCAAGGACTATTCTGTTTATAAACAGTTATAAACAAGTGTTTATATGTGTTTCTTAGTGATTTCTTAAGCAAGTCAAGTCAAGTAGGTTTTATTGTCATTTCTACCATATACACACAGTACATAGTAAAAACAAAACAATGTTCCTCCATGACTATGGTGCAACACAAGAGCAGAACACAAGACCACAAGTGCAGGCAGGACAAAGAGCTGGAAAAAAGAACGCAAACTAAATGAGACGAGACAAGATAACGTTCAGGGCAATTTGACAGTGACTACATTGAGGATAAATACTGTTTTTTGACCGGTACTTTATTCTAACAGAGTTTACATGTACAAAAAATGCAGAACAACAATTAAATAGATTTAGCAATTTTAGAACAGCAATAAATATAATAATATAATAATAATATTGGCAATCATCCTGTCTAAGTGATTCAACTATAACAGACCTAATCTTTTTAGCCATTTCCTCCAAAAACTTTTCTGATTCTGATTCTGCCTGCTGATAGAAAGTACAAGACATGCGGATGCTGTCAACTATGCAGATGCTGTCAAAGCCATCATAAATGACAGAGACAGAGTTCCTGCAAAGGGAGGCTGCTGTAGCATTGAGCTGAGGCAGAAAGACAGAGAGCCTGACGAGGACAACAAGGCCGTCTAAATCCTGCGTGTCGGCTGATTTTCGGCGTTTGGGACGCCCGGTCCAGGAGCACTGGAGAACAGAGGCTGTGGAGCTGTGGCGGAGAATTGCGTTTGCACTGTCTCCCTTTGTGCTGCATGTGTGTGCGCCTCGATTAAAGAAAGAAGAGGCTCTAAGCGCGTTAGGGCCATTTTGTCCGATTGTTTCACGCCCCCGTCCGTATCCTCCTGCGGAGAAAGCTCAATATAGATGCCAGAAGAGAGCCAAAAAAGCCCCGTCTCCCTATCCGGCCCTGCGTTAAGCAATCTCACAGTGCAGGGCCAACACAAGGCGACAAGACAAAGGCTGAAGGGGCATTGTGCAGAAATTGTTTCATCATGTCACGATCAGCATCGGTGTGTATGTCAACGCCGTACACACTGGCAAAGTATATTGAAGACATAAACACTTAAAAAGTAGGCCCATTAAACCTCTTTGTGTATTCTGAAGCCACACACATTTACTAGGTAGGTCTATTTAAGTGTTTTCTCTATGCTGAAGCCATCCACACTAATAAAGTAGGCCTAATAAACCATGTTGTGGTTTTTGAAGCCATGCACGCTTGGGCTATTGAGTCATTGAGCTGATGCCCTTCACTCACACTGGATGCCCTTTCTGTATGCGCTCCCCAACTGAGACATTATCAATGAATGCCTGTGATTGAAACACTTATAAATGGCAAACAGAGAGGCTAAACAGAGCCATCAGTAAGCTGGCCGCTGATGTATTGTGTCCAACACAGTCAGAGTCTTGACTCTGGACTCGAGAGAGACAAAATGCATTTGAACGTGATAAGCGCAGCAGTCATGGCTGTTTAAGTACACTGCGTGTCAGTGCTGAACTCTCCCCCATCGGCTGCTCTACCCTGGGGTAATAATTAACAACCCTGCCGCCAAATCGTCAGCAGTCAATTACACCCTCCGCTCCTGTTGACCAGACGGTATGACTGCGAGCAATGGACAGCTACGTCAGAGAGAAAAACCTACAGAAACGGAGATTATTGCAGAGAGGGCTTTTTTTGTGTGAAAGCTGAACAGACTTGTGTCAGGAGGTGAGCGGCGAACACCGGTGACCTGCTTTCCCCCCAAAACATGGAGCCATTATTGTGGATTACACAGAACCGGGACTTTTGGCGCCGGCGTTAATTGGAGCTCAAGCTCGTGTCGGTTTTCCAATTACTTTTATGCTAGCCTACGGTTAATGCAGTGACAATGGGCAGCAAGTATGACATTCAGAGGGACTGAGAGAGGGAGGAAAAGAAGGAGAAGTGTCTGCTGTCATCGATGGTGATAGCAGCAACTGTCTAAAGATTCGTTAGTGAGGTAACTTATAGATAAATTAAATCATTAATGCCCATGTGATAAAAGAAAGTAACAACAGTACCAACTTTATTATCAATAGATTCGTCTTTGCCCGTAGTATATGATACACATATATTAAAAAATACAGAAGTAGCAATGGTTTTTGCTTTGTTTTGTGGATTTTCTTGACCTCCTCTAAACATGCAATGCTACAATATTAGCTATAAGTGGTATACCCTTTAGCATTCACTGTCACTGATGGTGGGAGAGAAGAGATTGTATATTGGATAAAGGTGCTTACAAAACTTTAGATGTTTGAGGATGTATTCTTTCTAGTACATGCTACAACTCAAGAGCTAGGGCTCTGTTCATGTGTTGATTTGTATTGCAACATCACTATCATCGGTTATGTAACAGGAATACCTTCATATCTTTTCAATTTAATACATGTTTAATAGTAAGTGCTGATTGATATCTATAATTTTGTAAATTTTTGGCAGTCAGATACAGTATAACAGTGTAATGCTGTTCTTTTCAAGAGACTCTTGGCAGGATGCAATACTCTCCACAGTCTTTCTAATGCTCATCATAGATTATCTCTTAATCTCGCATCTTAGTCAACACAGATTAAATAGCAGAGCATGTGTGATTACACCGCTAATTAACTGTAAGCGAGAGAGAGAGTCTAGAGTTTAGTCACACCTCCCCTACATTCTACCTCCATCAGTCATTTCCCTCGGTCATCCCTCACTCCCTGTTACCTGACTTTGTATTTAGCACCATGCTTAGAACCCTGCTTCAGCTTAACTAGCCATTAGTCTTGAATTATGAGCTGCAGTGATGCACTCAAGCAAACACTCTTATCTCACCATTTCATCCGGCCTGTGTTACAGCAGGGGGATGAAGACAAATGGCAAGAGTTGATGCCAGCTAACACATACATTAGCAGAGGGTAGATGAGAGTAAACGGGCATTTAAGCTTGTTTCCCAGAAAGTAAGAAGACCTGTCGATCTACAGGCTGATTCAAGAAAGTTGCCATGTTTGATTGCCCTTTGTGAAATCAGAACTAATTTGTAACATAGAAATGCTTTACAGAGTATTTTATCTAAACCCAAATGTAGTTGATAAGCAAATTTGTGTAGAAGCGCTGCGAAGGCTGCACGCATGAAGCATAACACAATTACCTGAACATGAGACAAGTTGTTTAGTAATTTCCAACAGATTTGGTTTAACATTGTTGGACACACTATTATCTAAAACAGACAAAAGTATGAACAGCTCAGACTTTGAAATGGCTGCTATTACTGTTTTGCACTTCGTAGGAACTGAAATACAGGCTGCAGCACACAAATAGTGTATACTAAATAATACATCTAAAAATGGCCACTGGTGATTAACGGACAAATTATGCACTATATGAGTGAAGACACTCAAATTTTAGAACAGAAGTAGGGAGCCGTTTCGGATTCATAGTGCATTTAGACAAATATATTATTAACAGTTTAGTTGTTTAAGAGAATATCTGTATCAGCAGATACTCCAGGTTGCAGTATCAGTGTCAGGATCCATATTGTACATGAAAAAGTAGCATTGTGCCATCCTTACGCAAAGTCTGATTTTGAATGTACTTTCCTAGATAACAGCATATAAGCATAAACAAGTCTATTTCAGTGTCCCCTGTAAAAAGCTACCTGAGCTACATTGGCAATTGTATGAAGTGTAAAACTAAAGCCAAACACATCTTGGCAGATTTACTGCTTGTTAAAATTTATATGAACTTGATTTACGGCCAAACCAGTTTCATTTTAACTTAATTGAGGATATATGACTCATACCACCTTACACGTCATATGATAAAGGGTTTAACATATTAAACAGTTATATGGTTAGCATGTAAAATATTCTTACACTTGAACAAATCACTCTAATTATAATTTTTATACAAACTATAAAAAAATTCACCAGAATCACTCACTTTTATAAGGCAGCATCATAACTATTGTAAGTCATTAATTATCATTAACTGTTTGACCTTTAAGCGAAAGTGACAATTCAGGCATACGTGAACACACCACAGCACACAGTGTGAACAGCACGAAATACATCTTCTGCATTTAACCCATTCACCAAGTGAAGCAGTGGGCAGCTACGGACACAGCGCCCGAGGAGCAGTGTGTGGGGACGGTACCTTGCTCAGGGTACCTCAGTGGACCCTAGCAGTCTTGGGAATCGAACTCAGACTTCCTGATCACAGGGCGAATGCCCTAGTCTCAGCCTCAGACGTCACGTCCACGGAACGTTGGCTAAACGTCTGATGCATATGGTACACTTAACTGGAAACACTTCAGGAATCTCGA
>JBBPDB010000108.1:8002108-8012185 GCA_037974465.1 Brachypetersius altus
TTCTGGGCTGATTCCTCACCTTTCTTATCATCAGTGATACCCCACGAGGTGAGATCTTGCATGGAGCCCCAGTCCGACAGTCGTCTTTAGGCTCTTCCGTTTTCTGACAATTGCTCCAACACTTGATCTATTTTCACCAAGCTGCTTGGCAATTGCCCGGTAGCCTTTTCCAGAATCGTGGAGGTCCACAATTTTGTCTCTGGTGTCTTTGGACAACTCTTTGGTCTTGCCCATGGTAGTAGTTGGGGTCTGACTGACTGTGGGGTGGACAGGTGTCTTTAAAGAGCTCGGACAGGTGCTACTAAATAGGATTACTAAGTGGAGTAGAAGTGGACTTCTTAAAGGCAGAGTATGTTCAGAGTATGTATTTATGTTCAGCAGTACAATACAAATAAATTCTTTACAAATCATACAATGTGATTTCTTGATTTTTTTTTTACATTCTGTCTCTCACAGTGGGAATGCACCTACAATGTGAATTTCAGATCCCTCCATGATTTCTAAGTGGGAGAACTTTGCAGGGTGTTCAAATACTTGTATTCCTCAATGTAAATTTTTCCTCATCTGTAGTTCTTTCTAGGAAGCAATACATTCAAGTGATTAGTTACAGTTTTACATTGTATAAGAAAACATTTAATCTTCCATTTACTCATCTTCCTTCTTCATGCTTGTAAAGTTTACTTTGCAAGATGAAGAGTGTGAGTGTTTTTTCAGTCTTGCAAATGCAATGAAAGGCTCTTCCTGTGTAAAACAGCATCCTGCAGATTGAGCTGCACAGAAGTTTCATTTAGTTTATTTTACGCATCACTTAATCTTCACTCTGGCTCTAATCAATCTTTCTGTCATGCTGAGGTGTATAAAGACTGGTTTCACTGGAATTCCTTTTGTAGCATTGAGAGTTTACTGGGGGGCCACATAACTGATAATTGCCCACCACACTCCCTCCCTCTCTCTCTTTATGTAAGTTGTTGGATACTTTGGGTGGGTGTGTCTTGTTCTCATTCTGTGGAAGCAGGTATTTCAACTTATCAGCTCAACAGTCTCTCTGGTTCTCATACTCTAACACTTAAGAGTCGCACAGTGGTTTACTTGCATTCATTATCCTGATTATTTATCATTAAGCTTTCCATAAAAAAAAGCTTGCAGCTGTATTGGAAGCTTGTGCTGCACTTTGCATCTCAAACCATGTGCTGCATCCGTTTGGTCCAACATGCTATGCTTTTTATAGTTAATCAGGATGGACACGTTGCTTTTTGTTTTTAATGCATTAACCTCTTAAACTGTAGGCTTAGTTCATGTTAGCAAGCAACAGAGTGAGAGGCTAACAGTCATTTTCTATGTGAGTAGGCGGTTAGTGATTTAGCGACAAGTGACACAGTAATGGAGCTTTTCTTAAAAGTGTAACCGATTAAAAAAAGTCACAAATATATAAATATTTTAATATTTTCTTGTGAGGAGCTGGACAGTGTGCATGAACACTTGGTGCAGATATGAGGAAACAATACCTATTAGTATAAATATAAGATTATTAATAAATCCACTGAGGAAATTTGGATCAATAAGGTTAATGACTGTATAGTGCACTTTCCAAAGAAGGCTTGCTTTGAGAAAGCAGGTTTGTAATGAGAGGAGGTAGTGGTTTAACAGAAATGTGACACACCCATGAGGCATGGAGGTGTGTGTGTGTGTGTGTGTGTGTAAAGTGAAAGAACTATATGTGACATATTTGTACTTTCTACAGCTGGGCTCTGCCAGCACTTGTGCTTCACATACACACAGTATATTCGATAAAATCATGATACAGGTGTTAAGCAGTTTTATCTTCAGGGTCAGCAGGCAGTGGGTGTGGAGGAGAAAGAAAGCAAAAGGGCAAACTGACTAATCTCTTTTTGATCAGTTTTTTATGTATCTGATAAATTCTTGTTGTATCAAGTAAGCACTGAACTTTTTCACATATGTTCTCTTGTGTAAATGACAGATGCACTACTGTCAATTTTGCTTTCTTCACAGTGAATTAAGCTGGTGAGTAATGGGTGGTGATAGACAGGCCACTCCAGGCTAAAAAGTGTGGCAGTGTTTACTTAAGTGTCCCCTGCAAGCCTAAGTGACATTCCAGGTCTTGTGAAACCACACTAAAGCCCTTCATATCTTTTGAGGTATTTGAAGGGATATGTGTTAGTGAGCCATGTTCTAATCTAATCAAAAATATATCAAGTATGTACCTAGAAAGGTATATAAAGTCAGTTCAGTCCTGGTGTGGTGGGGGATGGTAATCATAAAATCTAGATTTTAAGTCTTTTATTCTGACCCAATTCACAGAAACACCCATTTCTATCAACACTACTGAGAAAAAGCTCTAGCACCTTTGTATCTCCCTCTAATTCATAATGCAGCTCATCTATGGTAGTTGTTTTAAAATGGATACTTTGCAATCTGCAAAAAGATTTTTTAATATTCATTGTTGTCCTGTACATTGTTAAATAGGCAGTTAGATGTTAGTAGGAGGAGTGCGGCATTCCTAAAACGCATCAGCTTGCTTTTAACATTACATTCTCTTAATTGAAAGTCATTTTAGTAGGAGAGCCTACGCACTGGGGTGAATAAATCCTAGATATGCCCAGACACCATTGGGTATGATAACATCTAAGCCTTGGGATGGTTGACTGATGGCATTACTCAAAAGTGTTTTTTTATTCTAAAGTCATTATTACTCAATCTGTACTTCTGTAAACTTTAATGTGTCAGTTACTTTTTATATGCACTCTGCCATGGCTGAAGCAAACATACACTATGCACTCATTGCCCTGAGTGTATGTAAGTTACACAAAGGCTGTCAGAATCCAACATGCTGAACATTCTAAGGGATTATGTCACATTTGTCAATGTTCCAGAACCTGACAAACTGAAGGCTTTTTTAACAAGTTGGACACATCAATCGGCACATCTGTTGTGTTTTACTGAACAAGCATATAGTTTAAGTCTTGTCAGGTATCCTTTATGAATGTGTATGAGTATACATGTGTTTGTCTTCCCTCTAAGCCACTACACGTTGCATGGGTGTGTTGGGGTGCATGAACTTTATTACTAAAAACCTGAAATGGAAAAGTTACTCCAGTATAAACGATCAATATTGATTTAGAAATGTTAAGAAACAATACTGTAGTGCTCACTTGAAGATCTTTCAGTGACTAAATGCACGCTGTTTTCTATATCCCACAATCCACACTGTATAATTGCTTCAAAATGTGTGTCCTCAGTGGTGGGCCTATCAGAAAGAGATTTCTAACAAACATCTGGGCATGGAGGAGTGGTGAACAGTCATTTAAAACTCTTATGGAAAAAGGCTCAGAGATGGAAAGTCTACTAAACTCTCCAAAACAAAAGAACATTTGTTCTGTGAACATCTCTGCTAACCCTCCACAGGAAACACAAATGCTGCACACAGGACTGTACTGTGCTTCCTTGCATATATCCACCTCCAGCAGCTCTGCTTTGGGATGAGCTGACTGCCCTTCACCTTTTTCGACCTCAGCATGTCATATATCATATTATCTGTCAACTGACATTAGGGATGGGAAATTTGATTTATTTTTGCCTGACCAGTTCTTTCATATTTAAAAATTTGTTGAAAAGAAATTCAGCCCATTTTCATGTCAGGCTGTAGCTTTCAACAGATGGTCTATGAATGTAGACAAATCAAATCACACCCAGTGTAAGTCAAAGTAAATGTGCATAAATTCACTTAGAAACAGACTTTATGACACAAAAGTAAATCAAAACAGACTGCAACAGATTCATCATCTGAATGGTTTGTCTCATTTGACAGGTTTATACTTTACAATCTCTGTACCTGAAGTAGGCTGACTTGGAACTAACATTCCAACATGCTAACTGACAGGTAATGTTCACAGGCAGCATTTAAGTTCAAATATTTGATTTAGGAGACACTGGAAGCTCCAGAATAAGAAGTTAAAAAGTTACCCGAAGGTCTGTTTGAAGCTTCAAACAACTGTGCTCATACCAGAGCTGTAAAGCTTATGCTAACTTGCAACAGTGCTAATGTAACATGACTGAAAGAAAAAAAAAGTCAATGACATGACTGGAGTCTCCTACACTATGTTTCATGTTTGAATGTCTTCATAAAGTTGCAGCACTCTATGAAATTTGTTCTTTTGGATTCATTTTTGGCTCATTTTCGGTCACAGAAAATGGGCCTATTTCACAGGGAGAGTTACATAAAAAACAAACGTATAAGAACCAAAGAAGTTTGGCTCAGTCTGGAACAGCCACAGTGACTCCTAACTAAGTTTTGAATTTTTGGTTTCAGTGAGTCAGACTTGGCAGAGAGTATTTAACAGGGAGCCCCTGGCAGTTCCACGCACACTGCACAAACACACATGAGGAGGCGGCAGACTACAGAGAGAAAAGCTACAAAAAGTCAAAGGATTCTGTTCTAATATGTAATTTTTGTGCTCTGTTTTCCTAAAATGTGTAATATTTTTATTTGAATGTGATTATTACATTCAGTACAACGTAATGATGGTGCAGAAAATCCAGCCAAACTTGGTTCAACCGATTCACTGAGAAGAGTCGATTCAAAAGAATGGTTTAGTCACAAACTGGAATTCTCTCACAGTCACCCCACCCTGCAGAGACCCAATACCAGAATAGCACAACACCAAAAAAAAGAGAGGGGGGGGAGACTGAGACAGAGAGGGAGAGAGACAGAGAGGGAGAGAGAGAGAGAAAGAGAGACAGAGAGGGAGAGGGAGAGAGAGAGAGAGACAGGGAGAGAGAGAGAGAGAGACAGAGAGGGAGAGAGAGAGAGAGAGAGAGAGAGAGAGAGAGAGAGAGAGAGAGAGAGAGAGATAAGTAGAAAGAGAGAGTGAGAGAGAGAGAGATTGTCACTTGCACCTAGTAGCTCTTGAGATGGATGGCAGCAGTGCTTTGCTGATGAGAGGCCGTTCACAGTAATTTCCATCTGGTTGAGGAGTGGGAGCTGATTAAAATGTCCACACTGCTCATTCCTATTACCCCTGCACTCACTCGCGCCCCAGCCCCTCTCGCTCAATTAAAGAGCCCTCGCTCGCATCAGTGGAGCCTGCGAATGGCAGCCGACAGAATTACAAACGCTTCCAGTCACAATTTACTCTCTTGACAATTAGAGAGCAATTTGTTTCATGTTTCATGTTAACTGGTCCTCCAGGGCTCAGGCCTAGCACTGAATATATCCACAGCTGCCCCCAGTGCAAGGCCAGGAGTTTATTTCACTTATGTTTAGGATCCCTCACACATGCAGACACACACACACACACACACACAGACATGCACATATGTATACATCTACTGTCCACAAATACTGACTGTTTTAAATGTATAATTTGTATAAACTCTACCCTTTGCAATTTGTACTTACATACATTTAGTGTCTTTTCCTGTCTATTTATTGGACTGTATATACTGTTGGGCTAGTCATTTAATTTTGTATTTTACTACTGAACAACACTATTTTATGTGTAGCCTATGTATTGATAATTGTGTACTCCAGTAAACACACAATACATAAATGTATATAGGTCAATACTGCCACTTCAGACAGCGAGGTATTGCCCTTTTTTCTACTTAAAAATGTATGTTCTAATGAAAATGTACTGAGGGAATGGGTTTGAAATCATATAGGCACTATTCAATGCAGAAAAGAGAGTGAAGAACTCTGTATGCATTTTCGAAATGCTTTCCCGTTGTCATGAGCAATGAAATGAGCAAGGCCGGATGATATTTCATTACACAATTACTGCAAAAACATATTTTAAAAAACAGCTTAAGGACTGAAAAAAGCAGGGGTCAGTGATATCGTCTGATCCTCAATGCAGGGGTCAGTGATATAAGCTGATAATAGCAGTTCTTTTTGCGCTGCATTTGTTATCCACACTGTAAATATGGGAGCTTTTTATTTACACAATGGACCGTTACTTGTGCTGCAGTGTGGTTAAGAAAACATGAGCCTTCTGCCTTTTCTTAGGCACCACGCTTTTCTCCTGAGCTACTTTCTGTAGCGGAGCCGCTAAACTTCTATGGTGATTTTCCATTGTGCGTTGAAAAAGGGCTTTGAAATGCATTAGCACAACATGCTATCTGAAGAAAGACCAAGCACGGATTTGAGACATAGCAATAAGACACAAAAATGGGACACTGGGAATTTTATAAATATATATATATATATATATATAAAGCAGCTTCTCCCATCCCTATTGGAAGCTTTCCTTTATTGTTTGGTGACGACTTGATACCGCAAAGTTATATCAGTGATCCCCCCCATCCAAAACTCCACCCCGCCTCTTTTTTTCTACCCCAACAGCCAATTTGTTTTCAGGCTCCATAAAATAGTCTTTTCTTATTTCTAAGCAGGCACTGCATATGGTGGAAAATCTTTCACATAATGTATCTTTAAAAGCACATTACTCTGTCCCGTACACCGTTAAAGAGTTAAGAGCGCGGTTAATATTTACAGTCGTGAAGAAAGGAAGAGAAAAGAGAGAGAGAAGGAAGAGAGAGAAAAGGAGAGAGAGAGAGAGAGAGAGAGAGAGAGAGAGAGAGAGAGAAAAGGAGGAGAAAAAAAAACAGAGGAAAAGAGAGAGGATTTCAGCGTGGAATAAAACTCCCCCACCCACATATACACACTCGCTCCCTCACTGCAGCAGTCGAACAATTGCTATTCACAATCCTATCCTTAATGCCTAAGACTCACATAAAAGAAGAGAGTTTAAGAATATAGGGATAAGCTCTTTCAGCTTTTCTAAGTCTTAAGGCTGGTTTATGCTCGCTGAATGCGGAGCATCGGCAGCCACTGCTGTTGCCACTCTAAATAGATATTACAATGATTTGGGAACAATGCGACTCCGATGATTCTCCCAGACGCAAAAATACATATATGTGTGTGTATATATAGTTGAATGGGAGGCAAACATTAGCGGTACAGCCTGACAATGTGAGCGGTGGAGAGATGCAGAAGAGGAGAGTAAGATTAATGTCTGCGCGAGAGAAAAGGCACGATGGCAGTCGGGGTGTTTGTGTGAAAAGCTGCGGCTGGGAGATGCTTTAGAGAGGCTAAATCTTCCCCACAGCACAATGCGGCGCAGCTGATACAAGCAGCAGACATGGGGTCACCTCCCCTCCGGAGACAAAGAGATGCCTGCAGCACCCAGAGACACCAGCGGCTCTAGCAGTGCAGAGATGAGCTCTAACACACACCCTGTCCAAACCCTTCCACCACAACACACTGAAACACACACAGACACACACATTCACATTCACATACACAACGTCTATGAATACAGACATTATGCAATATTGGTTATTATAATGACCATTGTATTAATCAGTTAGTGCACACAAGCATACACACACAACTCAAATAACCATGATAAGAGATAGTGTTGGGAAAAGCATTAAAATGTAGGTTAATCGGTTCGAAAATCAGTCACAATGAGTCGACAACTCAACAACTCAAATCACCTCAACAACTCAAATGAGTTCAACAGCACAACCGAGCTCTGCTCAGTTCAACTTCACAGACTCGACAATCAGCCTCTCAGCCAGCTCATGTTAGTTCAGCTCAAATCAACTCAACTAGACCCAACTTAATGCAACCCTACGCCACTACATTCAGCTGAACACAGCTTAACTCTGCACAGTTTAGTTCACCTCAGTGCAGCTCGACTAGAAGTTTTATTGGTATGATGATGAGTTAATGTTCCAACAGAATTTCAGTTTCAGTTTTACTTTCTGTGTGCACACACAAACACATCCTCAATTTAACTCACTCAACTCAAAGAACGTTTATTGCATAACCAATGCATTAATCAATAAATTATGTACAATAGTCTACCTTGATAAACACTATATAAATCAGTTTGCACACACACACACACAGTACTACTATAAAACAAATATGCAAGCATGAGAAGCATAATGAACCTGCTGCTCCACATAGTGCTTCCATATAAAATGCAGAATTATTTGCAGTATATAATTCATCAAATAATATTAAAAGCGTATTAGCTGTTGTTCTTAGCATTACTATTATCTATCAACTATTAACAATCTGAGAGCTAAAAAATATATTTAGATTCAGTTTAAAATGATCATGATCACTATGAACAAACAGAACCCCTGTGTGGTTTGCAAAGGCATGCACCTCACTAATGGACTATCAAACTACAAAGAAGTCGACCAAAGAGCTTTTGGTGTAGCTCAAAATAAAAACTGATATTGTGTTTGGCGCATTTATCTCTTTCTCCGGCTGAGGAATTGTGAGAAGCTTTTCTCTCCTGTAAAAATAGCCTTAGGGGTGCAGATGAATCCCTTCCAACACACACACACACACACACACACACACACACACACCCTTGTCTTAATCCAGTAGAATCACTGCTCTCTGACTCTGCCACCTTTCCACAATTACAGAAACCCCATAATCCTAGCAGCCTCCATTTTCCTGCACGATTTAAGAAGGGGTAGAGATCAGGGGGGATCATTCATCCCCCTCCCCATACACAACCAAACCCCCCCACACCCCCCAACCTCCTGTCTACAGCCCTCCAGCTCCAGCACCACAAGTCACACGGCGATGGCTGGGAGAGATTCTAATGCTGGCCTGTCCTCATGGTCAGTGCTTAAACACAGTTTAGTGGCTTAGCACGGATTTGCTTGTATCAGAGCTACTGGGTGTTTAGGAGAGGCTTTTTTCGAGTGTACTGCACTTGTTCACATGTGTTATGTTGCCAAGATGGCCTTTTCGGAGAGGCTCAAGAATTCACCAAGTTTGAAGTGTGGTCAATGAGATACTTGACTTAGAGGGTGAGCCTTTCTCAGTGGCTATGCTCCTGCAGTTTAAGCTGTTTCTAACGGAGACATCCCTAATTCAAGCAGAACAGATATGACTGTCATATCCGCTGGATAGGGATCCAACCCAGGATATTTTCACTGCACCACTAGTCTATCAGTCCAGTAGACACACACTGATATGACGTCTTTTTCTTATTGAATTCTGCTCATGGAATAAACATACAAATTGTAAGGGTACTGATTCACTGTTTCTACTCTTGCACTAATCATTCAACACTGAGCAATAAAAACCAAATACCAATTATAAAATAAAATAATTGACAACATTTCTTTAGATAGACAATAGATCATTGTTAGTCTAATGTTCCCATATTTAAATAAAAAGTCTTAGGTCTTGCAGTCTGAGACCCCCTAAGACCCCTGGACAGTGATCTCACCAGCCCAGTCAGTAATCCATCTCTGGCAGCAATGTGCACACACTGGCACAGATAGCTCTGAGGCTTTTCTAGAACAGTTCAAGATCTTTTTAGTATATGAAAATATTACTGTAGACAAAAGTATTTCAGCTGTGTGGTACTCTGTATGTGGACTTTTGATTACAATAGCAATGTTTGAGGGTTTTTTTCTCCTCTTTCTAGAGGCTCTCCCCCTCTTCATGCTTCTCTCTCTCTATTATTTCAGATTACTCACAAATAATTTGCTGATAGCTTTGGAATAATCTAAAATTACTGCGTTCAGAAACCCTTAAAGTTACTGCTTTTCCCGAACAATCCTCCTGCTCTAAAAGACAAGAGAAGCCACAAACCAGCCAATGTGGCTCTGAGTGCAGGACACACAGGTGTACAGCCACTTTCAGACATGCACTGCAGCCCTGAACCTTTCAGCACATTACCCAGAGGAGCTGAAAACAAACATCCGAATCATTCACACTGACTTTACCCTCCCAGCCTCCTATCGCAAAGCCTGTGCGATGTCCGACTGAGTCCATATTTACAGAGCAGGTTATTTGCTGGAGATTTCACAGAGAATGTTCATGACTATTCTATCATACAACCCACACAAAACCAAAAGATGCAAACATGCAGTGGTGAAGAAGAAGGGTCATTTACACAAAGACACAAAGTCATTAGTCTCGCGTAGCCAGACCTTCAGACTGACGGCTGAAGGTCTGGAATTCATTGCAGCTTTCTTTGGCCAAGGCCCGCCCATAAGGCCGTTTGACCGACATGT
>JBBPDB010000108.1:8012285-8022814 GCA_037974465.1 Brachypetersius altus
CTTAACGCATCTGCATTTACATTGTGTTTGCAATAACACACTGCCACACAGGTTTGCATTTCTCATGCAAGCTTTGATCCATTATTAGATGAATGGCTTCTGGTATGGCTTGTTCAAGCACTCCATACAGAATCTATGCTGATTGGTTTATGTTAGACTGGAATAGAGAGACTAATCCAGTGAAATTATAAGTAATGAACCTATTCTGGTTGGAAGACACAATCAATAAGACTGATCCAGCAATCAGATAAAACATCTAAAGAATCTGACATTACAATTTGGTGTGTATCCACTATGAAGAGCTGCATCTGAGCAAAGTGAGAGAATGTGGGGTCCTCCCAAACCTGCGCGATGAGTCCGATTTCTCGCATGCTTGGTCTCATCCACTTTAGCAGCTGTTGCTCATCACTCACACTATGGATATTACTGGTAAACAAATACACGAGCAAAGTCAATCAGACCACTAAAAGCTCCATTTAAAGCCCTCTAATTAAGATCCAAGGGCATTTCATGAGGCATAATAGCATAAACCCTCATGGAGAGCAACCGTTGATTTACCAGGGCTCATGCTAATACTGGGAGCCAGAACGAATGGAGGTAATGATGTGATTACTGCACTGTTAGAGAGGAGGTCTAAACAAAGCAGCAGGGCACCTTTTGAGGACTTTGCCCAGAGACTGTGGGACCAGGGCAGGCAGTTACGGGACCAAACATAGCACATCTGCACCGCTGTGAGCGCTAGACGACCCTAGACAAACAAACTCCGAGGCGTGAGCTGACACAGCGGTGCATGCTGGTCCGACCTCATTACTAAAACACATGCGGAGGGGCCGAGTCCGCTCTAAAGCCATTACATCATCCCACCACAGGCAGCTCTGAGGCTCAACAGACTACAGAACATGTGTAAAAATGAAACCAGGACATTTGTGTTGAGTCACATCCTTGTAGATGTTCTCAGAACATGACCTGCTTTTACAGCTACGTCTGTTTGCTAGATGCTACTTTTGCACAGTTGTGTTTTGTAGACCACCAGGACCAACACTCTCTGAATCTAGTAAATTAACCCTAAAGTCCTGGCATTACATTCTGAATTCGCCTCCTCACACTCATAATTGCACTCTCAGCCCAGTTAAAGGTTCTTTGGTTAAAGGTTAATTAGATTTCTTTGCTATATTGAAGTTTCTTCCAATTATAAATAGAATAAACAAAGGTTTTTAAAATCGCGATTAATCGAACATTTTAACTCGATTACGATTAATGAACGATTATTTTATTTATTTATTTTTGTTGCCCTCATAGTTCACTGACAAGTTTTTTACAGTAAATATACTCACGTATTACAAGTGAGAGATTTCTGAATGAAGGGTGCGTTACTTGATGTCAAAATAACTGAAGGAAACACACACACTACCTACTATCTACTGTCTATATGTTTAAAGGGAAAGTAATCGAAATAATCGAGCTGGAAAGATTTGATCGATTATAGGTTCTGAATGTCGATTTCGATTACTTTTCGATTAATCGCCCAGCCCTAGGTCAGACTTCCTTCCCTCCACAGACTGGCGATATATTCCAGCCATCCAGAGTTTCTTAACGCATCTGCGTTTACATTGTGTTTGCAATAACACACTGCCACACAGGTTTACATTTCTCATAATCGCCCAGCCCTAATCGATACTATATAGTGACTAATAATGAAGTAAGAGAAGAATGAGATTTCTGCTGTGTGTGTGTGTGTGTGTGTATGTGCATGCACTGGAGAGCGCCCCTCTCTCTGATCGCGCCACTGCAGCTCCCCGAATCTGATCTGTGGGTGTGACCGTGTGACCCGACCCCTCGGCACGCTATGTTCAGTGTGAGGATCTCCCAGCACTTCACTTACTCGCACTCGTACGCATATACATCCATGTACACACGGATAGCTGTCTAAATTTGAGCCACTTTAAATACTCCGGCTATGCCCCACCCTATGCGTCCCCATGCTATTACCCTAGGCCACGATCTCCACTCCCAAACAAGGGTCCCGCGAGCTCGGCCACGGAATAGCAACTATTTATACTGCAGAGATGAGCCTTTGGAGCTGAGGGACCTCTGTGTCACTCCCTCTCTCTCTCGCTCTCTTTCTCTACTGCTCAAATTGCACGGCTGCATTCCCACCCCTAGATGGCAGTATGGAGGCACGGGAGCCCATGGACACACCCACCACAGAACGTGGTAAACATGCAAAAGGGTCTTAGAGAGTTCTGCCAAGTTCAGGCCCTCGGCGAGAAGGGCAGCATGTGTGTCTATGGGCTGAGCACCTTTTGGAACAGATGTGGGGCCAGTCAGCCCACGCCGAGCTGCAGAATGTGGACAGGTCCCTCGGCCGCTATCACACCCCTTTGTTATTTGTTCTCAATCATGCACCAGTGCTATGATGATAATGAGAGAAGAAGATCTGTCCTACCTCCAGTCTCACCAACCACGCAACTGTTGTCTTCACTGACCATGGAGCAGTTAAGCCACAGTTCCGCTCTGCTGGTGGAGCCTACAGTCCAGGCCTGAGGCGAAAACTCTCATTAGAGTCGAAGTCAAATCGAACTTTGTCATCTGAGCTAAATACATGCACACAGTCAGATAAGACTTTCTGAGTACGAAAAGATACATAGAATACACATATATAAATAAAATATAGATATAAAGTAGGTAAAATGTGCAACATTGTACAAAGTCAGATCCAAAATGTTGCATCAGCAGTCAGATGGAACGCAGCAATACTGGAATGTAATTCTGTGCTTTTTATGTGCAAAAGATTTGTGAAAGGGGTTAAACCTACACTGTTCATCATGATACAGACCGACCAAAGTGTTGATGCTTATTTCTGCCGTTTGGTTTCAGCGGTGGTGACCACGATTAAGAGGTGTGTCCTAATAATAACAATGACATGACCTTACATCACACGGACAATAGATACTCACATTGACTAGAGTGGACACAAACAGCAGTGCTACGACTGTGACGTGCAGGAAAATGATTCCACAAAGGAGGATCAGCATCTTTCCTCGAGGTCCTGAGGAGAAAAAAAAGTAAATAAATAAATAAATAATGCAAGGAGCGACACCTTACTGCACCGGCCTTCGTGTAACGGACTCTGTGGGTTTGGGTGTGCCGCGCCATACCTGCCCGGCTCCCCACACAATGCGCAGCTTGTGTGAACCAACAGCTGGAACATACTGCACCCTCTATATTGGCCTTTTTTTTTAAGGGTTCACAAGATAAATAACTGAAAAAGTCGATTACGATATTTTTACACTTAAATGTATTATTAAGTTTATGAACCTATATAAATGTATACATTTTATGAAAGATAATGACTTCATTATACTGTTATGTTGTTATGTTACGGTTAAAAGTTATTTTCAGAGCTTTTTTCTTTTCAAAACATGACAATGCGAGCCTTTGCTGGCTCAATAAAAGACATTTGCGCTGAGTTTCTTGCTTCTTCTCATTCTCCTTTTATCTAAATGCATCATGTGACAAAAGAAGTTATATACAGATGTGCAACAAGTGTATCTTGGGTGCCAATAACATCACATCTGCATTTTTCTTTAATTATTATTAGTTTTTTTTTTACTCTCCACTAAGAAAGCAACCAGAAAAAAAAGTGTAAAATAAGCCCAACTTACAGGGAGCAGCGTGAACGTAATTCCAGAGGGAAAAATGAGAAGAAAAGTCAGAAAAAGGGTAGCAGCAGCAGCAGCAGCAGCAGTACTGAGTCCAGAGTATCTCCACACACTCCCACAGGCTGGAGCTCCTCTACACACAGCTCTGGACTTTTAAACGCTCTCATTAAAGACAACGCCCTTCAGCCAGCCTGCTCCTCTGACTTCTCTATAGCCCCGCCCCTACACAGAGCAGCCCCCGCCCTCCTGTGCTCTGATTGGCTGCCGCGCTTGTGAGGAGGAGCAGCTGGCCAATCAGAGGAGGAGGCGGGTTCTAGAGCGCAGGGCAGAATTCTACCAACCCCACACAGTTCTATCAGAAATAGACGTTTTTGTTAGATATTCTATTATATACTTTTATCGGATTAGTTCTAATGCAGGAGTCTGACCTCCGTGGATCAAACAAGTTTGTCCAGAACATCAACCAGGCTGAGATCTCCAAAATCTAGGAGCCAAGTCAACACTGTCATGTTCCTCCGACCATTCCTGAGCAGTTTTGGCAGGACTGATCCTGAAAGAGGCCACTGCCATTAATACTGTTACTGTAAAGGAGACATGCAGATGAGTGACATGACCCAAGTTTACCCCACAGTGCACACACTGGCTGGTGCCATCTTTTTCTCATGGAAGTGACGTACACACACACACACACACACACTCAGTCATCTACATGATATAAAAGAAAACATGACTCATCAGACCAGGCGACCTTCCACTGCACTCTGCTCCAGTTCTGACTCCTGTGTGCCTGGTTTAGACCCCTGACCACCACTGACTGGGTCTAAACCAGGAACACAAGAGTCAGAACTGGGCACTTTAAACGATGCATGGCTACACAGCACCATGCTCTACAGTGGCCCTTCTAAGGGACTGGACCAGACAGGCTAGCTTTCTCTCCCTCAGTGCATCACTGAGCCTTGGGCATCTGTGACACCAGTTCACTGGTTATCCATCCTTGGATCACTTTTGGAGGGTACCAGCCGCTACTGGGAGCACCCCACGAGACCTCAAGATGTTTTGGAGATGCTCTGACCAAAGAGCCTATACAGCCCTATTCTCGCGTAGCCAGACCTTCAGACTGACGGCTGAAGGGCTGGAACTCATAGAAGCTTTCTTTGGCCAAGGCCCGCCCATAAGGCCGTTTGACCGACATGTCAAACAACCAATCACAGCTCGTTTCGTTCAGCGTCACGTTTCGGGGCGTGGAAATGTCCCCACAACAACAGACCGGCGTGCAACAAGTCAGTCAGCATAGAAAATCAAAGAAGGAGAAGAAAACAAGCAGTAAGTCATTGATCTGTTCGTGCACGTATTACAACAATGGCGTCTGCATTACCACATCTGATCAAAACACAGAGTAAATCAGTAGGATGTTATCACACGTCTGCGCTTTGTTTCCCGGCGGACCAAAAATAAACGCGACACTCGCGTCCCCCTGGAAATCCGATAAAATTCAACCAATCAGATGACGACTTCGACATTCCTGAAGAGTTTCCAGTTAAGTGTACCATATGCATCAGACATTTAGCCAACGTTCCATGGGCGTGACGTCTGAGGCTGAGACTTTTATACCAGTAGTAAACAAAACGCATTTATTTTCACAGCAAACTTTCTGCCACATTATGCCTCTATCCAGGTGCCTTAACCAAGCAGAGTGATTCCAGTAGGTGAGAATATGTATGGCATGGACAGCCTCCTGTTGTGTGCAAGAAGTGTAAAAGGACAACAGTTCATATATAAACAAGGCTCATGATACCCTGTAGTAAGTCTTTAGAGTGAGTATTGCATTGCCACCCAGAGAGGATGGACAATGCAGAGGAATCCAACCACACTTTAAATTCAGCATTTTATTTGTTTTGCATGTTTTGTATTTAAGGTTTTTTGTTTTTTATTATTATTTAAAATAAGAAAATATGGAGGTGAGGGACACACAATCAAACAGACTGGACCTGTGCAGCAAATATGATGGGCCTAAAGTAAATGTCATGATCGGCTTGGTTCAGCGATAGTCAGCCTCAAATGTGATGATGATTACGTTTATTAGGTTATCTTGTTTCCCCAGTAACCTCTCAGTTCCTCCACATTCTTCTGTTTGAGGTCAGAAGCAGTAGGTAAGGCTTCTGGATGCAGTGTTTTGAAGTATTATGTAAAGTGAAAGGATGGCCAGGCTGGTGTTTTTAGACCACTTTTGTAAATTTACAGACACAGTTAAACTGTACACGCTTTAAGTTTTGAATATGTTTTGTAGAACAGGAAATTAAGGAACCCAACAAAGTGGACACTTTTTAAAATATTGAAACAAAAATGGAAACCTGTATCCCCACCCCAGTCACACCAGTGATACCAGGCTGCAGTGTTTAACTGTACACCATCAGGATGTAGTGCAAGGTAGTGGTTTATAATAAGGTGGCCACTGAGTGTAAGTGAGAACATTAACAATGACAGGAGCCCAGTATAGACCATGTCTAACTAATGTTGCATCTCTAACTTGGAGGTAGCTTTCAGAAGAGATTTCTAAATGTCTTGACTGTTTGTTGACAAAAGCACTTTGCAGTGAATTGCTGGCCCCTAAACTTGAATCTGAATCACGCAGAGAGAGAGAAGGAGTGCTTCTGTACAGAGAGAGAGAGAGAGAGAGAGAGAGAGAGAGAGAGAGACAGAAAGAGAGAGAGAGAGAGTCCTCAGAAGCAGCAGTAACAGCACAATACACACTGCTTAGGAAGACAAGAGATGCGCTTAAATGAATCATCCAGTTGGCTTAAACTGAGCGTGGCTGCCTCTGTCCTCACAGCGTCTTTAAAGCATTTGTTTGCCTGCAGGGCCTGCAATTCTTTCACCATCCTTTTTCTCTCTTCCTCTTAAATGCAGGATAGATTCTCTTCCTCAAAAAAATAAAAAAGATTTATTTCAAAACCTTTAAATGGACTTGAATCGATCAATACCTTATTGTGTGTGTGACGAAAGAGGCGCAGGAGGAGGGGGGAGAGCACCCCAATACGACAGATGTTACAATTCCGATTTGCCTTTCATTCTTTTTCAAACGTGCACAATAGCATAGCGAAAGGAATTTCAAAGGCTGGTTTAAATTGATTTAAGTTACAGCCCTTGTCATAAAGCTCTGTGTTTGCAAGTATCACCAAAATGACTGGCAAAGAGAAGGAAAGGGAACATAAAAGACTAAGCCATTGTAGGCTTTCGCCCAAACCTTAAGATGTGTTTCGTTCTTTCTTTCTTTTTTTTAAAGGCCTAAGCTTGGGCAGATTTGCTCCAAAAGTCCTTTGAGATGGCATATAAATATATTTGTTCAGTGCAAAAGATAGTCATCATGAAGAATAAACACCTTGGAAGCAGAGGAGGAGAGGATATGAAAGAAAAGGACACCCAACTGGTAGGAAAATCAGGAGAACTGAAGGCCATCTCTACCTTCAGATCAGCTAAACGAAAAACCATCCAGCTGCACAAACGATACAAAAATACACTGAATGAAAACTGGAGTGTCTCTGTGTGTAGCGCAGCAAGTGTGCTAAGCTATCATTACCATCCTAATATATAAAGGCAGAAGAGAGCCGAGTAGAGGTTATATCAGTGAAGGGCACTCCATGTTTGTGGACAATTTCACATCTCTCAATACATATAATAACAGTTTTATTTAGCTGTGGGATGAGTTAATTACAAATACTGACATCAGATACTGAATTCATATGCGTTTGTTTTTGAAAAAGAGTTCTTAACCTCAAAGCACAGGAAAACCCTTTCAAGTAATTGGAAATAGTTTTGAGTTTCTGATCAATTACCCTCTCATTGTTAAGCTGTGTTCCCCATCCTGCTTCGAATATTTTAGTTATCTTCCCGCTCCAGGGCAGGGCAGTGTGTCTCCAGGACCACGGTTGGGAAACACTGGGTTAAAGGAAGGTTTCAGTGGTCTATGAGAGTAGGCAGAGCTAAGGCCATAGACTTCTGTTGCATCTTTAACTGCTGATTGCATTATGTAAGTCCATACAAAGGACAGAATGTTAGGAAACTAGCTCAACCTCCATACTTCTACAAAAAAATCACCACAAAGCCTTCATTACTATAACTTCATCAGAATTGCTTCATTACTGTAGTTGCAGAAGTATGGCCCTAAAACTGCATCTTCATAACTTTAAGTAGTAGCTATGAATGATGCTGTGATAATCACAAAGGCTTTATAACAATGACAATCAGTACGGCTTAATAACTATAGCTTCATCGCTATGTGTTCCAACACTTTGTCGTCATCACTATGACCTCATCACTATGATTCCACATCTATGACTTTGTTACTATGATTTCATAACTTTGGCTTCATCACTATGACTTCATCGCTATGACATCATTTCTATGACATCATTACTTTCATTATGGCTTCATAATTGTGACTTCCAAGGTACACTAAGAAACGTAATGTATCAATATACTTGGATAAATTATGTACATCAGTTCCTCATATATTGACTATATTACAATTTTAATACTCAATTACTGACCTTAAAACAGTTTAGATAAACAGTTAAATGTGAAAGTTACTTTGTAAAAAAGCTCTAATACAGTTTGTGATTCTCAGGTTCAAGATTTAATTTTGCTTGATGCTGAATGCAAGATAAAGCAGACATTTTCAGCTAGGCAGCTATTTGCACTGCTCCTCCTGGGTCCACCTAAGCAAGTCTCTTTGATGGATCTGTGGTGTCTTCCCAAGTACTGGGTTCAATTAAGACTGGGCAGCCTTATTGCCCAAGTCCTGCACTCATAAATCAGCCTTTGAATCAAGTCGCTGTGTGTGTGTGTGTGTGTGTGTGTGTGTGTGAGAGAGAGAGAGAGAGAGAGAGAGAAAGAGAGAGAGAGAGGGCAGGAGAAAGAGGTGGAGAAGTGAAAACGAGAGAGTAAGAATGAGAATGAGAATTTGGAATTAGACTGAGAGAAGGAAGAGACAGAATTGGCAGAATTTAGAGAAAGAGAGACAGAGTGAGAGAGAAAGAGAGTACTAGGCTGAAAGAAGGAAGAGACAGATGGAGGGAGCAATGGCTCCCTTAGAGAGAGAGAGAGTCAGAGAGAAGAGAGAAAGAAGTCCGTCTGCATGCACTGTGAGTCGCTCTGAGAACAAAACGCGTAATTAGAGCAGCAGCAGACTCTGAAGTGGTCATTAGTGACACTAATGAGTGCACTATCTGCGGCTACATTAAAGTGCTCACTAACGATGCCTTGTTCATCATCAGTGAACACAAGTCATGGAATAATCCTATCGGCCCTACTCTGCTCTCTTCAGCATGGGGAATGGGGAGAGACCTTACTCAGCACAGGCTGGACAAAACACAGGGGCCCCCGGCGGCCTCCAGCCCTCTGAGACCTCCTCAGCCTTCTTTCTATTTCTCACAGCTTTCTTTGTGACGTAATGGAGCACAGACACCTCCCATGCATGAAGTAGAAAGTTGTTATTTACCTCACTTTAATTTTTCTCTTTCCGGCTAAAACAAGGTTGATGTCAGAGGTTTGTAAAGTTTATCCCTCACTAATTTGCCTCAAATAATGATCTGAAAGGGGCATTCTAGACTGAACCTAGCTTGCAAGATACTAATTGTCATGTTATGCAGTGCTCTGCTTCAGAGGGTTTGACAGAATCCCTTGCCTTCTATATTTTTACAGAATTCCCACATTGGTGTTCTTTTGTGCTTTTTGTGTTTTTCACTCAGTGTTCTGTCAACACAATATCCGGCATCATACACACACTGGGAACCCCCTTCCTTGATTAAGAATACTAACTACTAGCATAGTCCTCAGGTAGCGGGTAATATCTAGTGTCCCAGCAGTAGCTTTACTACTCTTGCTTTTACATTAGCAAGGTGGAAAAACAAACTCGCTCCCTGAAAAAAAAAATCCATGTGCATGTAGTTTTTCAAAAGTTCATACATCATTCAGAAGGGGTCTTGAATCAAAATGTTGCTCTACACAATGTTGTAGCACTATGAATTATTCATTTTGGTTGGAGTGCCCCTTTAAGTAACACCACAGAGACTTCTGTCACTGCATCGTTTTCAGTGAAAAGGACAAACGTACGCAGAAAGTTTAGGCTTCAAGGTTGCTGTTGTCGTTTCCCACCACAAACAATATTAACTTAGGTTGCTCCATCACTCTTGGTGAATAAGAGCTTTAATTGTTTAACTTATGGGACCAGTCAACGCCTCCCACTCTCAGCACGACCTCTGTAGCAGATTCTCAGTATTCGATGTTCACAGGAAGCTGAGAGGAGACTCTGGCTCCTCTGTCCTCCACTAGAGGGCACTGCAGCCCAGTTGTTGTGCTTTGTCGGCGGCCCCTCAGAGAGGGGGCTGAAGACTGATAAAGACGAGCCACCCGATGGAGAAGAGTGATAGTGAGGGGGGGTGCGCTCCATAGGGTGCGCAGATTCCAAAACATTTATTATCTCTTTCGATTCATTCCTGATTGCCAAATATTTTCATCGGCAAATCCTCCCACCGGACCCACGACCGACTGCCTTCCCCTTGCTTTCTGTGTCCTCGTGTTTCTATTTACAGTTGCAAGGAAAAGGGAGTGGGGGTTGTAAGAAAGTTTTGTCTGCTGCCGAAGAAGTACAGAAATGTGTAATGCAGCGGTTCCGAACGGCTCTGAGAACAAAAACAACCGGGCAAAAAGAAGTTTTACACAAAAGAATCAGAGAGAGAGAGAATCGAGCAACAGAACGATGGAACACAATAGCAGGAATAAAGAGATGATTTTATTTTGTGTTTTGCGTTCTCTCTCTCTCTCTCTCTCTCTCTCTCTCTCTCTCTCTCTCTCTCTCTCTCTCCCTCT
>JBBPDB010000108.1:8040346-8075737 GCA_037974465.1 Brachypetersius altus
TGTGTGTGTCAGGGGGAGCTGTGATTAATGACCCACAGGCCTTGTTTCTTTTGCTTCCTTCCTCAGCAGCAATGACACACACACACACACACACACACCGACAGAGAGGGAGAGAGAGACGAGAGAGAGAGAGAGAGAGGGAGAGACAGAGAGGGAGAGGGAGAGGAGAGACAGACAAAGACAGAGAGGGAGGGAGAGACAGAGACAGAGAGAGACAGAGAGAGAGACAGACAGAGACAGAGAGAGAGACAGAGACAGAGAGACAGACAGAGACAGAAAGAGAGACAGAGAGAGAGAGAGACAGACAGAGACAGAGAGAGCGAGAGAGACAGAGAGACAGACAGAGGCAGAGAGAGAGAGAGAGACAGATAGAGAGAGAAAACATCACACATCACCCTAACAGACATGGACATGACGTAGGAGCCGCCCCCTGCTTCTCTACAATCTCTTCCTATCACACACACACACACACACACACACACACACACACACACACACAGACAGAATAGTGGAAATGTTGACAAGACAAAAAATGAGGCCAAAAATAAATAGATTAAAATGTCACTGACTGGAGGGGGTGAAAGAGAGGGGGGTGCAAATGAAAGTGAAAGAAAGAAAGAAAGAAAGAAAGAAAAAAGAGGCAGAGAAGAAAGCAAATACAAATGAGAAATGAAAAAAGGATGTGTGTATGTGTATGTAAAAAGAGAGACAGAAAGAGAGAGAGAGAGAGAGATGGAGGTGTATGTATATTCTGTGTGTGTGTGTGTGTGTGTGTGTGTGTGTGTGTGTTAGACTGATAATGTGCCCCCCTAACCCCACAGTCTGGGTCTGTTACCAAGGGACTGATCCAGTCACAGCCCACAGATGGCTCTCTCTCTGTTCAGGGTGCCGTGCTCTAGAACCCAGCTTTACCTTTGGGATTCCTCGTGCTGAAACAGCTTGTTTGTCCCGCCAAACCCACTTATTCTGCAAACGTGCGCTCTCAGCAAATTAACACAGACACCACTATAAATCTCTACCTGAGAGCCCTCTGCTACAGCCTACCCATTTTTTATGATCCGAGGAAGTTTATATATAGCTGCTGGATATTCTAGGCACTGATACAGACTCGCCGTATTAACCATTTCCTCCCCGAAAAGGGTTATTACTATGGAACCTGTGTATAACTATGATGATGATCAAATTCCTTGTTCTTTATAGTTGAGAATGTTCTGCATTTTAAAAGTGTAATACATTTTAAAATAAAACATTATTAATATGGCCAGTTTGTCCTCAGGGCAAGGAACAGGCTGGCAGGCAGAAGTCCATGCTGTGGTTTCTTTATTCAAGGCACAAAACAGAAAATAAACCTGGCGTAGGAGCCGATACGGTTTCAAACAAACATAAAGCGAGGAGAAATGAGGCGATGGACACATGAGGAAGGGTAGCAGACACAGACCTTAAATACACACAGACATCAGGGGAAAATACAGACAGCTGAGAATAATAACCATGTAAACAGAGAACAGCTGACTAACAGAACACGTGATAACTGAACAGAACGGGCAAACATATGAAAATAAAAGTCCACAGAACCGAAACAAACAGAACAGGGTCAAAAACAGAAAAACAGTGGCCTCTAGCAGCCACCAGCCATGACAGTACCCCCCCTCAATGTCGCAACTCCGGGGCGGCATGGCGGGCGGGGGCAAGGACAACGCCCCCGTTCCCCTTCCACGTCGCAACCCCACTGTCCCTGTGGTAGGGCCGACTCCCCGTCAGCCCGGGCGATGTGTGCGTGGACCATGGGACCTTGTCCTTGTCCCGCGGCCATGGTCCTTCACTGTGGAGACCCACAGTGTCCGTGGTGGCGACACCACCACCTGGCAGGCCTTCGGCCGGCAGGGCACTCTCTGTCCAAGTGTCCAGGCTCTGGAACCAGAGCACCCCACGCGACCAGGCAAGCAGCCCCCTCCGGGAGACTGGACGGACCCCTCACTGGCAGGCGGGCAGGGGAATAGGGTTCTCCCAACGCATACTTTGTGAGGCTTGCCAGTAACAAGCCCCATAATCAGGAAAAACTGAATTCTCCTCGACATTTTGAAATGAGAGTTTCAATGGCATATTAGCAAGGATACAGGGAAGAACAGCTAGTTAGGGTCAGTAATTTACATCTGCAGGTAAAACTAGTTTCTAGTTGTTAGTGTGTGATCATTTTACTGCTTGTAATGTAACCTTATATTATGGAGTATAGAAGACTTTGTTGCGGCAGCAGTGGTCAGAGATCACTCATAACTGTGTGGCGGCTTGTAATCAGTGGCCCTTTGTGTCAAGTTTACTCTGGTTGTCGATGTGGACACAGAGGCATCAATAAAGCACATGGCCAATGCAGTTCAGAAATTCTTAATCACAATGCAGTGATAAACACTCACTAGTGTCTGGGACACTCACGAATGCTTAAGACACAGATAAGAGGGAGGAGAAGGAATATGGATCCTCCTCTTTATTAAATATATATTTAACTTACTCAGCACAACTTTTGTAAAATGTGGACTATAAACAAGTGTTGCTGCAAAAGATAATTTGGAGAGAAGATTCTTATGCACGACTAAGGTAAAACATGAGGTCCTCCATCTAATACTTAGAGCAAAGGCCAAGGTTGTTTTTTTTTATCAAATAAATCAGGAAGGGAACAGAGGTGTAGAACATGGATCCAGAAGTATAGTGGCCGTCAGGACAGCTTCCTGTACTCCTATCATTCTTAAAAATAAGTGTCTCTTAAAGGGTTCTTTGTGTAATTATATAAAAGAACCATTTTTGGCTTCCTGAAGAACCTTTTGTGAGTGTGAAAAACCATTCGAATGTCCAAAGAACACTTACATCATGTGAAGGTTTTTGAAAGAACCCTTAAGTTGATAGAACATTAAGATCATTATGTGAAACTCCTTGTGGTTTCTTCATTTTTAAGACTGGACCATTGTCATTTAGGAATTTTCGCAGCAATCTGTCATTTAATATGGCATCCAGACTGCTTAATTAAAAGACATGTTCAGGAATTATTTTACTTTACTTTACTTTGTTTTGTTTAACACGGGCAATACACATTAATCAACTTTTCAAAGCCAGATCATTCAAATCATCTGTTGCCCTTGAGTAGATGAGTTGTTTAAAAAGGTGTCACAGTCATGTATTTAACAGTCCTTACAATATTTTCTGACTGTCTTCCTACCCTTAAATACACCCTGGGCAAGTTTGGGCAAATTACATGTCCTGTTGAAATGAATAGGTACACACCCTGAACAGGCAACACACTTAAATATGACATTTTGAATACACTGGCAAAAATAAAGCATGAACTATATAATGTGTTATGACAGTAGAGGTGTTGAAATTAATCACATAATCGATGCATGAATGCAGACAGGGATGATTCTGCATCGATGCAATGGCAGAACAACTAATCGACCATATCATAATGACATTATATCATAATGATTTTCTGGCAGCGACTTTCTGGCAGCGACAATCTAGTTAAAAAGTGCTCCCGGTAGTGACTGTGGCTAAGTACGGGGCTTCTCTGGGTAGCAAGGGCAAGAGGAGGCAAAGCCCCCTTAAACAAATGTTGATAATAGATTACTCACAAACTGAATATGGACAAGATTTACTACTGTAGCTGAAAAATCCACTGGAAAAGGCATAAATGAGATAATAGTTTTCACTTCTTGTTTGTTTTTTCCCTCCGTGCTCTGTTTGTGCGCAGCCTCACACACTCAAAGATCCCCCACTCACCCGCCCCACAGCTAAACATCCAATCACTGTTAGATTCAAGATTTCAAGATTCAAGATTCAAGATTTTTATTTGCCATTTGCGCATGAGACCAGCAGTCCATGCACATTGGATTTCTGATTACATGTTTTGATAGGTAGAAAAGAGCAGAGCAGTTAGTATGCAAATGACCTGGTAAACATCCATCTACTCTAGGGCAACAGATGACTTGAATGATCTGGCTTTAAAAAGTTGATTAGTGTGTATTGCCCGTGTTAAATAAAACAAAATATAGTAATGTAAACTAATTCCTGAACATGTCTTTTAATTAAGCCATATGGAGTTATTGCCACCTTATCATGGTCGGGGGGGGGGCAGGGGGGGGGATGGTTGCGCACCTCAGAGACCCTAAGAGAAGCCTTCAGGTCGGACACCCAGGCTGGACAGGTCATAGGGTAGAGGTCTGACAAAGTGCAATCTAATTGCATGACAAAAACAGTTATCCAGAGCACCCCACCCCCACCACCACCCCACCCCTTTCCTGGCTCCATCGCCACCATGTGCCCACTTTACATTTCTGTTTGCCCCCTCACGTATATGCCTGTCTAGAACTGGCCCTGATGAGAAGTAATGTAGAAAATTGATGGGATGCATCGTGATGCAGCACAATACATCGCAATATCAAATTGAAAAATTGACATGATAATCGTAATCGAATCGAATCATGAGACCAGTGAAGGTTCACTCCTCTATATGATGTCATGTTAAATTCAGAAAATAAGCATAATGTCCTCAAAATGCACAGAAATGTATTGTCTACAGAGATTGTGCATTAATTCCATTGGGGGTGCTCAAAGTGTTTTGTTCCAAACATACACAATATTTTACTCTCAGAATCCTTTCTCCAAAAACTGTTCTTTAAATGCAGTGGCCCCCCATAACAACAGAATCATTTTATTTCAGCAGTGAGAGCCTGAAGCTTTCCCTTGGACACAACTAGCTTATATGAGCCCAGGACTTTTTGCACAGTGAGATGAAGGGAACTTAAATTCAGCTTTTTAAAGGCTCTTTCTTCTCCTCCTCATTCAGCCTGCAGCGAAACAGCACTTGTGTTCTGCCACGGCACATAAACACGCACAAAAGAAGTTATTAGCGTAGATGCAAATCAAATTACTAGCAGTGTAAACTGCTCTTCCTCCTTCCTCTTACGCCTGTAATTACTCAAGCTTATAGGAGTATGATGAATGCTAATGACACTCTAACTAAGTAACCAGACCCTCACTAGAATCTCTCTCTCTCTCGCTCTCTCTCTTTCTCATTGAGTTCATTCTGAAAGAGGACCTTTAAAAAAAAAAATTTAAAACACAACTTTAAAAAAATCAGACTTTTGTAACAAATCAGGTTATCCACCTTTTTCACATCTAAAAACAATAATAAAAAGGGGATACCTGTACCTGTGTCTTATCGCACATATTGACCAGAGTCTACTGGTTCCTGCCACAATCTTCTCATTTTAGGAAGTATTCATTGATTCTCTCAGCCAGACAGGGGACAGACAGGAAAGACTTAGTTTTATAGGCATGCCGCATCCGTAACATAGGTGGATTTTGACAATGCCAAAGCCATTTCTGCAGAACAAAGAGAGTCTGGCAGTTGACACAATGACTTTTGTGTCAAAACAAGTATCCTTTGTTCCACCACATATTCATTTACTTCAAGCAATTGAAATAAAATGTCTTCACCAAAAAATCAATACAAAGACAAATGACCATACTTTTGATTTTACAATATAGCTGCCTCGGCCTTGAGAGCCACACAGAAAAGTATTATTCTTGTGACTGAATGGAGTTGAGAGGGTGTACAGGACTGTGGAAGTGGGTTCTGCATCAGAAAAGAAAAGTAATTCAAAACAGGCCACAGTGGCACACCGGGACAGTGGCACAAAGGAAAAAACACAGACGAATGGAAAGCGAAATGAATAGTCTAGCTAAAGGTTGCCGAGGAGTTTTTCAAGGGATGATCACATGATTCGGGGTTCATAGGAACACTCCTAAAAGTTTTGTAAAAGTGTTTCCAGTTTAAGTTCCGGATTCTCTGATTCCTTAAGACTCTGTGTTTGCTTTGGGGACATGAAATACTCTTCCCACAAATTCCAGCATGAATATCACTCTCATTTCTAGCACGTGGAAACTTTATTCTGTCAGCCACATTCCTAAATCCTTCAAATGGTGTTTCAGCCAAAAATCTGATTTGCACAATTTTCCCCTTACCCCAAAGGTAGTTGAACAGCCAAAACATTTTTTGTCCCAAGTTTACATGTTTAGTTTTGTACAGAAGCTACAAGGCTAATATAGCTAACAAGCTTTAAAAGCCTATATCCCGGATCTGAAACAAATGTAATTTTTGACACTCTATGTGTAGTTTTAGACAAAACTGACTACTTGAAGCAAGTTTAAGGATTTAGGACCCAACCCTTTTCCTGGGGCCTCCTGTCCTCCTTACATTTTAACCACACTGGGTCCAGCTGATCACCTAACCAGTGACGTTTCTGGGTTAAAATAGGTGTAAAATGGTACATGTGCAGAGCTTTTATGACATGATTGACTTAGGCTATTTTGGGTAATTAGTGATTCGTGGCCACAAAGTTATAATCCTTTATTACTAGAATGGCTGCTTCAGTCGAAAACGAAAGCAGCAAACTTCAGACACCAAACATGTCTTGCAGGGCTGGCTGCCTTTAAAGTAAATTTTTTGGGGGCAAACAATTAAATGGATCTAGGTCTCTAATGTCAATTAGGTCATCTTTTTGTGGAGACTATAAGATGAGCTGCTAATGTACTCTATTTCAAATTCAGTGGCAAAAAAAGATTCTGTTGATGCTCAGTTCCATTAGAAGTGTAATACGTTAAATATGTTAGACTGATTAATACAATTAAGCACAAACTGTTGCAGTAATAATAGAACGCACACACACACATGCACGCACACACAAACACACACACACACACACACACACACACACACACACATTTGCTATTACATAAGTTATTTTATTTTCATAGAGCAACTAATTATTTGTAATGTATTTTTCTCATGTCTTTCAATGAAAAGTACAATATTCACACATTTCTTTAGCACCAGACGAAAAGATGAACGCATACTTTCATCACTGAATTTATTTTATGGCAGGCCTACATAAGAAATAACTTGCTACAGCGTATAAACTGGGTATTGTTGCAGCAAAATGCTGTAAGCATTTTTAGTATATCTTGTTTTTTGGGAGTATGAATACATTTTGCCCATAGACATGTAAAAACAGCTCTCTATTCATAAGGAAGGTTATTTTTTCTTCTGAAATGTAGTCAAGCAGAGAAAGCGAGGAAGAGAGAAGGAGAAAAGAAGCGAAGGTTTCCTTAAAGATCACAGAAGTTGCAGAAGTGCTGAGCGATAAAGCGTCTGGGGAGAGTATCAACACCACTGTGACATTTTCATGAAAGACAATGACAGGCTGTGAAGGACTCAGGCCTGCTGGAGAGAGAGAGAGGGAGAGAGAGAGAGAGAGAGAGAGGGGTCATCCCCACCTTCCCACCACACTATCCACACAATCATCTCCTTATATGCTCTTTTCTCTCGCGCTCTGATTTTCTCTCTCTGCCTCTGACTCTCCCTCTCTCTCTCTGTCTCCCTATCTTCTTTAGCAGAGACCATAGCAACATCAGAATGCAAGCTCAGCTTATTTCATGACAGTACACAAACACACACAGCGTACATCACACACTGATATATAGTAAAAACACACACTAGTGGATTCTTCCTTGGCTTTAAAACATGGCTGAAAGATTTATCATGGTCTATACTAGAAAAATTGACTTAAAAGGTGATGCAATGAGTGTACATGCCTGAAATATGTATTTCATTTTCACATCAGTACCATTTATTACATCAATACATACATACAGAGGCACACACACACTCCTTTCAAACTCTCTATACCTTGCTTTACCTTAATCTTAACTGCTTAACCTTAATCGTAAATAACAAAAACCCCAATTACTAAGATCACCACACTTTTATTTTAAAAGTTTGTTGATTTTTTGTGCTCAGCCCCTTCACCTCACTCTAACAGTGACACGCATCACTCTACATCTCGGGGGTTGTCTGGGAGAGAAAAAGTGTGTTTGGGCACGTCCCCCTCTGCTATATTGGCCCCACCCCTCCATGCTCTGGACTCTAAAGGTAACTTGTTTTTCTATAACAAACACGATAAAACGTGACTGCCCTGGCAATGGCAAATGAATTTGAGTACATTCATGTTTAAATTGATATTTGCACAAAATATTTAAATATTTGAACAACAGTGGTGATGGGGGTGTTTGGATGCCATTTGACTGTGGAAAATTAAAACCAATTTATTGCTCAGAACCCTCTAATATTACATACTTCAGTAGTAGAAATCAAAATTGTTCATGTCCCAGGTCATATTAAGCATGAATACAAGAATAACCGAATAAAAGAACTGACAGTTAGTGTTCTCCTCGAAGCATATTGAGGTGTTCAATAATGTTGTGTTAGTGGCAGTTTGAAAAGATGCGGTGGTGCTTCACATGTCCTGCAGGAAGCACATGCCAGCCTTTCTCTACTGTGTTGGCTGTATGTATTTCGGACCTAAATAGTGGGTAGAGTTGAACCTGACTAAAAACATAACAATATCATGTTTACCACGTTTAAATGCTTAGCTAGCTCAGAGACTCTCTCTGATGCTGCAGGGAAGAAAAATAATAACAAATAACTGAGCTAGTTTGTAATTACTGAAGTTTTATACTAATGGAATAATTGGTATTTGAAACTGTTAACAAATACAACTGTATAAAAAGTTCTTCAGGAATCTGCAGGAATCTTTGGGTTAAACATTTACAGAGTGAATGTAAAAGGCATGCTGAATAAAGTCTAATAGAGGGCATTTAATGATTGCTCCTTCCACTTAGGTCTGTTCAGAAAGTCCATCTCTAGAGTCCATTTGTATTCATAGGAAACTTGTATACTGGAAATGCATGTAACCTTGATGGGTCTTCAGTCCGTCATCAGTGTGGGAAACCTTTACTATACAGTGTTCAAAAATGAGTGACGGTGAATGAAAAACATACAGGACTGAAAACACAAATGGTTTGGATAGTCTTTCTACCCATTAAATAATGATAAATAATTAATGACCTTTCACAATGGTTTTCAGTGCTTTCCGTGAATACAGGGATTAATGCAGACTACTGCAGTACTATATGGCAACTGGCCTGTCAAGGCCATCGTATCAGCAGCCTGAACAAATGCCTGTTAGTCAGCGGAACAAGGCCGTAAGTGGAAAACACAAGAAGACACAACTACAGAGGCTTTGCTTCACCTAGAATACCTCAGCAAAGTCCTGGCTTGCTCTGACTCAGACAGCCACTTTAATAGGCCTGTCTGTTGGCAGTGATTCATAAGGTTTAATGAGGGTGAATCATTTAAATCTGGTCCTCGCTAGACTACACTGTACGTCCAATTAAGTTCGATGAGAAGCTTTCCCCCGTCTTTAATGTACCAATGTCAGTCCTTAAGAAGAATTTCTAGAATTGGCCTTCTTGACTCCAATTAACTGTCCAAAAATGGCTTTGTAGTACAGGGCGCAATCAGAGTTAGCAATGGATTTTAATTTTTTTAATTTTTTAATTTTGTATTATATTTATGTAACTGAACTTCTCCATAATGGGCTGTTGGCTTTCATCTGAAAAACAGAGATTATTTGTAAACTATCAAGAATCCCTCACAGAAATGAAGATTAGTTTTGAAGGTAATCGTAGGTGTGGAAATTAGCCTTATCGCGTCGGTGTTCCTATGCTGGGGGCCCCATTTGGCTCCAAAAGTTGCCTCTGTGCAAATATTTGTAATTTTGCGGGGCTTTTGTTGCTCTGACGACTTTAAATCAATGCGATCTGTGGTAGCGCCACAAACCCGAACAGAGAGATGGAAATAAAAAAATAATAATGACAATAAGTGTGCGGGAGGGGGAGTTTTTAAAACATCAAAGGCATTGCTATCTCTGCGGCACGTAAACACTGAGTGCCTTCCGTGCGTCGAAGAGCTCTTTTCAATGATTCTGTGGAAGATTGCCACATCGACAAGCATCCTGTAATAAATAAAATTAACAAACATTTCTGTAGGGTTTGTTCAAAGGGAAAGGGAGCCCAATGTTTTTTGTCCTGATAAGTGGTCTATACATCCCCACTGCTCTCTCCTGATTAGTCTAATCCAGTGAGAAGTGCGTGCCGGGTTTTGATGGAGCCAGCCGCCGCGGCCCCTGAGGGGAACCCTTCTGATAAGTGCCTTTACCTTTCACCTCCACAGCCCCACGCAACACACTGCTCTAATCTCATTTGGCCCAGGAAGACATGCTCTGGCATGGGTAGCAGTGATTAGCATCCGCTCACACACACACATACACACACACACATTTCTGTCTTCTTCACTGTCTGTCTGTCTGTCTGTCTGTCTCTCTTGCTTTCTCTCTATCACACACACACACACACACACACACACACACACACACACAAATACAACCCGCCACAACCCATCAAATAACTAGACATCTATCTATCACTTCAGTAAGACACACAAACTCCTTGGCAGAAAGTTCTTGTAGTGAGTGGACTTTCAAAAGTGGAGACCCTTTCAACAGCAGAACTTCGAGCTGACACATGTCAGAAAACGCATTTAAGTGAATCTGCTACATTCTGGAGAATAGATGTAACTCTGTGTATAATATTAAGAGCTTGAGTATCTTTCACACAATAAAAAGAGAGTATAGTGTAGTTTTACACTTTCTGGTGTATCATTGTTGAAAGCGTTTTGGTGAATGTTGTTCTCAAATGAGCCCGTGAACTCGCACTGGCCCACTATCATTTAAAAGAATTCCCATCTGCACACAGCAAATAGCTTTCTTCTGGAAAGCGATTAATTGCAGCTGGTTGGTGTTTTTTTTTTCTTCTTTTTTTACACTTTATTCCCTTTTCTCAGGATTGGTGTTGCTCTAAAAAAAAAGCACAGTTGATCTAAAAAGCGCTAACAAATCTAATTATCTTTGATGTGGACCTGTCAAGAGAAGTGCTCTGGTCTCTCCACACACCTGAAATAGGCAGGTGCCTATGAAAAGAGCAACTGCATTCATATGGGGATTTTTATTAAGGCTATCATGCCACAGTCATTTAATTACTAAAGAACAAATAAGACCTTCAGTGGCTTCCATGCTGCACTCTTCAAAATAGAAGTGCCAGAAAGTGTGGGCCCACATACAGATCCTTAAAGTTTAAGTGATTAAAGGGAATTTCTCCATATCTATCATTCTATTCACAGAACATCCCACAGAACATAAAATTGTCACGTACACCTTCGAAACTGGAAATGTTCCTCCTGGAAAGGGCAGTATTTTAAGCACACCAGGCTTGTGGTTGTTTTCGTGTTGTCTCATAACTATTTAAAAGAAAGTCTTAAAATACTTTGTTTGAGTTACAGCAGTTCTGAAGAAAACAGGATATTGACAGATATTCTTGTCAGTGCCTCACTGACAGTACACACTGTCCACTGGCCTTGGGAAACTTTAAAGGGCTGGAATTGGAGCTACAGGCAGCCAAAATTGACTTGGTCATTTATCTTGCCATACAGATCAGTACAGGGGTTGTCAGAATGGTTTAACACATCGCACCCAGGTTTAACCAAAGACTTTTTGGGTAGCTCACCGCTATCATCACTCAATTTCTTTACACAGGTCCACTTTACACAGGTCCACTATATTCTTTAAGGTAAGTCATTGTCCCAGTTGACTGAAAATGTACATCTATAATCCGATATCATGCTCCAATTCAAAGTACAATATCTGTCAGAAAATACAAGCATAAAAAACTGCTGCTATGGGTTTGCCATTGCTAGACCACTGTCATTTAGTGGCCTAAAACGATTGTTTTTCCAATTGACTTTGGTCAATAATTATCAGTTCACATATTAAAGAGAAACTAGATAAAACTAGATTTGAGTTTTGAAATTGTAAATTTAAAAAAAAATGATTATAGCGTACTGTATAGTTTGTTTATGGATAAAAATGACAACAACAATAATTATAATCGTAACACATTTTACTGATGTGATTAATATGATCA
The DNA here is from genome assembly GCA_037974465.1 of Brachypetersius altus. Classification (NCBI taxonomy): domain Eukaryota; kingdom Metazoa; phylum Chordata; class Actinopteri; order Characiformes; family Alestidae; genus Brachypetersius; species Brachypetersius altus. The sequence goes on from JBBPDB010000108.1 coordinate 8,052,275, forward strand.
TTGTTTGTTTAATAAAGTGTTTGAACTATAATACATTGTAAGTGTAACACTGATCAGTACTTGAGGTGAGTGAAGGTACTTAAAAAAATACATTGTTTAAAAGGACTTCTGTCTGAACGTCTGAAGTGTCAATAAAACACAAGCAGTTTGGGGTTCCTAAAGTGAAGATGTATGCAGGCTAATTCTGTTATCTTGAGTTTATGCTGTGTTTTTATCTTGAAAATGTACCTAATGTGTCAAAAAATAATATTCTAAGGGTCCAAAAAATAATATGCATCCATTTTATCATTTTCTTTGTACATCATCTTATACATAGCAGCTGTCCTTTGCACAATGTAAAACTTATAATGAATACAACAGTATGCTCCAAAATGTCTTAAAATAACATGTTCAACATTAACTACATTAATGAAATAGTTTGTTATGTTTCAACAATCTCCTGTTTGCTGTTTGTTCCAGTGTTAAATCTGAGCACAACTATAGGTGTGACACAATCTGTTGCCATTCAGCTCATTTGCATAAACGTGCACAATGGGAGAGCAAAGCGATCATGGTGTGCCTCAGAGATCTGATGTGGCAGTTAGATGTTTGTTGTCTCTCAGCACATTATGCATTACACTTTATGATGCATTCAGTTTGATGTTAAACATCCAAAAATATGAATGGAACAAAAGACAAAAGATTTTGCATAACTGTGTCCTGGGTAAATTGTCATTAAATCTGATCTGCATACAGAATACCATCATATTATAATAACTTAAATGTCAATAATAACATTTGCAAATAAAGATAACACTTTATTAAAGGAAATTATAGACAAGGAAGCTAGTCAATCTTGATATGAACTCCCACAAAATGGCCTTTCGAAACACTTCAGCCCTGCATTTGCCAACGTCTTTGCATTCCACTGAATAATAGATCTGGTGCAATCCTCCTTACTTTAACGAAATAAGAAAACCTAACACACACAGCCATGTGGCACTGGGTATGTTTTGTGGTGCAACACTAATATGAACATTGACACTATGACTATTCAGTCTGGCCTATCTGGAACATTTTAGGGAGATTACAAATACACTAAATAGAGTAAGTAAAGAAATGCATCAATATTAGATATGTGGGCCTGGGGGAATCATGTTAGATGCAAGTTGGAACTACAGAAAGTGCATTGCCAAGAGCAGGGTTGATGCGACACTGGCTGTAATAAAATAGTTCTTAAGAGAATCTTTTTATTTATTCCAAAAAAAAAACCAACCCTTGACACTGACCAGCAGCTGTTTGTCTGACCGCTATTGAATTTGTGTTAGTGACAGGTGAATGTGTCGAGAAAAGTGGAAGGCCACTGACATTTTATTTAGAGAGTCATGGACCAGTCACCCAGACTTAGGCCACAAAATACCAGGTGAAGGCTCTGATCACCCAATATACCACAGAGCAGGGGATGATTGGCAGCTTTTCACCTGGCCAGGGTAGAGGGTGTCACATAACCACAGCACTGTTTATAAACACACATGTTTGTACTACTATTTTGGCAGCAGAGATTAGATTTTTCATTGTTCAGTGAAATTATTTGAAGAGTATTTGTAGAAGTCAGTGCTGTTTCAAAATCAAAACTCAGACTAAATTTGAGTCCTAAGGCCTATAAGTATTTCATTTTTCTCTCTCTCTCTCTCTGTCAAACACACACACACACACACACACACACACACACACACACACACAATATACACCCATTATAAGGGACTTTATGTTTGGGTGTGCAAGGGAGCAAAGAGCACAACCTTTGTAATATGACACACCATTGTATGTAGTAAACAAGTAGACTGTACTTTTCTCATATTCTTATGGTATTGCCAACTGTCATTTTTTTTTTTTTAAGCGTTTTTTTATTACTATGAACAACTCACAGTGAGAGTTGGCCAGGCTAAAGTATAGCTTTTACACGGTAGGTTACTTTTAATATGCTGTCACAATGAAGCGTGAGATAAAGTTTATGTAAATGTAAATAATGACATGAAAATGAAACATTTCTACATTATACGAGTGCCATTGGCTGTTCTATTTTGTGGACAAATAAAAAACATATTTGACACACTCCTGACATTTGAACTAATTCTGCAACATCTCAATTTTTGCACAAATGTTTGGTGCTTTCCAATAAAAACAAATAAGTAAATAAATAAATACAGTAAATAAATCATTTTAAAATGTGTGTTTTTCTAGCTGGCTTTTGACCCTTTGGAAAATTCTTTCTCAGTGTTTCCCTTGTGCCTCTGCGATAAGCTACCTGAATTCATTTTAAGATCAAATTTTAAAACCCCAGACATCTATTTATCAAATGATTATCTCAAAAGAGAAAATAGTTGAAGCTCTTTGTCTCTGTTAGTTTTATTTGATGGGAGACATTTTTACACTTTCACCTAAGTGGCATGACATTTTTGTGGACTTTAAAACATCTACAGAATGGAATTCATCATTTATTTCATACAAGTCAAACATCTGAAAAGGAATATGCAAGCAATGTATAGATGCAACGTTCCTGTTTTTGAAAAGCAGAGTCAGTTATAATGAACTTCAGAGAGGTGGAGATGTAGTAGAGGCTGTATTTCTGTATTTTGGTTATGCAGTGGTGCTAGAACGTTTCTGAAACATTTCAACAATTTCCATCAAAGGAGAATTTTGAAGACATCAGAAAAATAGTTAATAGTCTTTGAATGCTTGTCAGACTAAAGGAAGGAAAAAATTCAACCCCATTGTCATTGTTCTATGAAGTGGATCCAACAGAAATCCCTCCAAAAGCAAGTTCTATAATATTCTGCTCTCATAAGAATCAAGATGCCAGAATTTTGAGGGTTTGTTTTGTATTTTTGTGAAATGCTATATAAGAACAACTTTTGGTCTAATCTTGCAGTGGATGATTATTTAGAGAACTTCATTAGAAATGTGAGTGATATCCCTTGATATTCCATGAAGTTTTTTAATGATTCCTCACATCAATAATCAAGAATTACAGGTTTACATGTAATGATCTCCCTTGCATTGCTATACATCAGTGATTATGTGTTCAGTATCAGACAAACAGTGAACAAAAATAGTGTGTATGGAATGATAGTGGAGATGAAGCCAATATTCTCCAGAGCACTGCTGCCTGTTAAAGGTTCTTAAAGATCCCCAGAATGAACCAGACGACAACTAAAAGAATGTTATGTGGACTTAAAACAAATGCATTTTTAATTTGTTTAAATGAGAAACACCATCACCTCACAGCAAGAAAGCCCTGAGTTTGATTGTTCTTCCTGTGTCCATGTGGGTTTCCACCGGGTACTCTGGTTTCCTCCCACATGTCATGCATGTCAGGCAAATTGGAGAAATTGTCCCTATGTTTGTATGTGTGTGCTTGCATGTATGTCTATGTGTCTGCCCCGAGATGGACTGTTTCTCTACCTCTCACTCTAAAACCCCTGGAATAGGCTTCAGCACCCCCTGCAAACCTGGTCAGACTACAAGAGGCTCAAAAAGTGGATGGATGGTGAACCATTAAGGACATTGAATTAGACCTCTTCCAAAATGATATCAGGAAATTCTAAAAGAAAATAACACAGAATCCAAAAAAGAAAGGTACTGTAATCACACAACAGCCTGAAAAAACACCAAAAGGAACCCCACCAACATCATCAAGTTGAAATACAACATTTCTCCAAATTGATGTGTGAGACTGATCAACACTTATAGAAATGTTCAACTGAATTAAATGCTGCTCAAGGGCCTCACTGAAATCTGAGGTTCACATACTGCCAACAAAGACATTTAACATTGGATCACTTTATTTGGTAAACTATATGATTCACAGGTTCTCATTATCAATTGCTATGATGAAAGTTTGATAGTCATTTGGATCAAACTGATTCAGAACTTAAGGGAGTTTTAAAGCATTCACAGTTTTTCTAGCACCACTGTACATATATGAAAAATATGGTCTTAAATAGATTAAATAGACTAACTAATAGACTAAATAGACTAAATAATTTCACAACAAAGAAAGATTTTTATTCAGTTACACAAAAAAACACACAAAATACAATACTTTGTCATGTTATATTTTTCAAGAATAATTATAATTTTGCGCCTTTTGTTATTACTAACTGAAAGTCAAGATTGCTCAGTGTTTGATAGTGTTTGAGGTGTGTAGTGTAGACGGCATTCATACTCAGGTAAATATGACTTCAGTAAAAATGACCAAATCACATTACTAAAAAGAACATTCTTTGAACTCGAAGCACCAAGTAACTTATAGAACTACACTGGAGCATCTTAGCACACCCATTATGTGTGAATGGGCATAGGAACTGAACATTTTAGTTTGAAATAAAAGGACAAATCTCTAAAATCAAAGTGAAATGTATTGCAAAGCATGTGGTAAAGATCACCAACATCACAGCGACATGCACAATGTACACATTTGCTTTGTAACTTTAGCTCTGAAGCTAACATTGCTAGCAAACACCAGAAGTCACTTAAAATAACTCTCAGTCTTCTTAAACTGTATCCACTACCTTAATTAAAAATATAAAACTGAACAACATCTCACTACTACATCCAGACATTTTACACACCAGGGCTGGATAGGACTGATCTTAGATCATATGTATTCTATATGACAATGTGTGCCACAAAAATATTCTAGATTTAATCTAGAGGTTATTTGAGAAAACAGAAGCTCTTTGAAGTTCTTTTTATATTTATATAGCTGTGTCCTAAACTACATTCATAAATCTGTACTGCTGTACTAAGGAGGTGGACAGTGCTTGATAAAAAGTTCTGATTTGGTTCTAGTGTTTGTTAGCAATATTAGCCTTGTAGTTCCAATTCTATACTAAAGAAGCAAACGTTGGATAACAACTGGGGGAAGTGGAAAACTGTAAATTAGATTTTTTGCTTAACTATTTCTTAAATGGTTCAAATGGAGAGTGGGGCAGATGCCACAGAGGAACCACTATAGGCTTTCATAGAAAATCAAGTTTGAAATGAGATGTGTACTTATTTTTGTAGAAAATCAACGAAGTATGTCATTTGACCAGAGGCACCCACACTTATGGTATGTTTGCATATTAGGTGAATCATGCTGCTATAATTTTATATTTTTTAATTGGTGCTTAGAGTCAGGACAAGTGAAAGAGTCCTGCATGATGTCCTTCACCATATTCACCACCGTATAATATTTTATTATGTCATTGTCATCTCCATCTTATAATAAATAGACTCTTCTGCTTTCAAACTGGCTGAGTGCTTTCAGACTCTATTTTCAATAAACACAAAGCCGTATTTGTTCTGTCGCCATTCAGAGGCAGCCATCATAATACAGGCAGAGACCTTGCCTTGAGAACACTTTGTGTGTATGTGTGAGTGTGTGTGTGTAGAGCAGTGGGGGGACAGGACAGAGGTTCCATTTTCTTCTAAGTGGATTTGAGTTCATATCTGAGGTCCTGTTGAACAATGCCACGTGCTCACGCGAAGAATGAAACATTGCACACACATGTCTTGTACACGGCTGCTAATCTTGTCTGTGTCTATAGCTTGACTTTGCTAGAAGATGATCGAACATGGAGCTCAACAGTCGAGTGCTGTACATTGTGCTGTGAATTTCTAAGCTACGCTGACAAACGGTCTGACCATGGACCAGGGCCGTCCCGTGCTTAAACCCTTCAAAATGAAGATTCCAATAAATAGCTGCATGAATCTTTGAGGCCTATGGTTTCTCAGGGGCCCTATTGGAGACCTCATCCTGCTTATACCAAGAAATAGCTTGGTTCTGAAATTGCTCTCAAAATGGATACGTGTTTGACGGAATAAATTTGGGAAAATCTTTTGAAAAAATATAAAAGCTTTGTAAGTTAAACTTTTGAGTTACCTGAACTTTTAATGGCTGAATGTGTATTTTTATATTTTGTCGGCTTACTGGTTTTTTTTTTTTTTTGTCGGAGATTAAATGAAACTGAGAGCACAACACTTTCTTGAGTTAAAATACTATAATTGGATTAAAAAAAAAACTATAATTGGATAAAAAGAAAAGTATATGTTGTGCAGACTTGCATATGAGCATATGTTATATTAAAAAAGTCGTAGGCTGTATATATGCATTTATGTTGCTAGTAAATGTATTAACAAGACATTTACACTATGAATATCTGACAGCTAAATATACATTACACAGCATCATCTAAACACAATTTAAACATTATTATTAGACATCTAAAAAACTATCTCACACATGTAACAATTCTGCATGTAGAAATGAATAAAAATGCATTACCAAAATTACTACTGCTTATCATGAAACACGTTGAAGGGGTATTGAAGACCAGTATAGAAAAAGAGGAGATACTTATTTTGTAAATGTTAATGCAAGGCATAATTGATTTTTAAATTGTAATATATGTTTGCAAAACACATGATTTTATGGACATTTCGCATTATAACACAAAAAGAGAATTATACATTCTAATGCACTGGCAAATTAATTATCAATCTTTAAATAATTCAATTTCAATCTTTTATTTTTGTTCCTTCATTAAATCTGCTTTAAACAATACTCAGTTACTTGACTGGAAAATTATTTAGAAAGGGGGTGTAAAGCAAAGCAGGACACTGTTAGTGCGTTATGAAGATGAAGCACATTAGATGAAGCTTTGAGGAAACAGTGGAGGAACACCCTCCATTAGGAGAGAAAACACAGAAGTGTGTTTGTGTGTGTGTGTGTGTGTGTGTGTGTGTGTGTGTGTGTGCGTGTGTGTGTGTGTGCGTTGTGCACACACTTGCTGCCTTTCTATTAATTGGTAAGGTAAGGCGAGCATACATTTTTTCATAGCATTTTTGATTTTTGTAGGAAAATGTGAAAAAAACAACATAAATCTATTTACATATACCTTATACATCCAAATAGTTACTTAACAGGTTAACTTTGAATGGAAGCAGCTCATTTTGGATCATTCGTGTTAGTCCCTTTACAATGGAATTTTCACTAATTTAAAGAGCAGCTGGCACTTTTAATTTCAGTAATAAAAAAAAAGGAAAAAAATTAAAAGTTTTCTCCCGACAGGGACAACATCGATTATACATGTGAATACATGATACATGATAAATACATAAAATAAAATATATATACTGTACAAATACACAAGTCTGTATGTGGGACCTCTGCATACACAGTTGTGTGTGTGTGGGTGTGTGCACGAGTAGTGCATGCACTGGCTCCCTTTCCATCAGTTGGTGGGGAAAGGCTGGGTGTGACTCAGTGTGTGTGTATTAAGCCTTGTGCTCTGAGTCTCTTTTTCTCAGCGCCTCCCTCCCTGTGCCCTTATCAGCTCCTTCACCATTTCACTGCTTTCAAATGAGAATTCAGGGACCCCCAAATTCAGGGCCCACGCTTCAAACAACGGGAGCGTGCGTTGCCCCCCCTTCTGCACCAGTCCTAATGCTGGGCCAGATCCAATTTCAGATAGACGAGCCTTTAAGCAATCATGCCTTTAGCCTTCCCCACACAGAGACAATAGTAAGTGTTTTAGAATGAGATCAGCACAACCCAACCCAACCAACACATCCTATTTAAATGGAATATATTACACATCATACTGCATCAGGCTATAGATAAACATAAGCCTAGCTGGCTATAATAGCCTATTATTTAATAATAATAATCCCAAAACTGCAATAATAATGATGATGATGATGCCGATGATGCTGATGATAATAATAATAACAATAGGAACAATAATAATAATAGTAATAATAATAATAATCATCATCATCATCAACATCACTAGTGGTATCATTGTATTTATATTATTAGTAAAATATTTTTTAAAATTAATACAAATTAATAAAAATGATTATTTTTTTATTATTGTTGTTGTAATTGTTGTTATTAATATTATAATTTTTTGTTACGTTTTTGTATTTATGCTATTATAATATTAATGTCATCATCACCATTATTGTACTTCTACTTATTGTTGCGTTGTTGTTCTTGTGGTTGTCAGTCCTAAGTAACATAATAGTAAAAAGATTATAGTATTATAGCCCAGTGTAGCATCGCAGTGTGTATAAGTGAGGTGGAGTGCTGTAGAGAATGAGAATGGCAAAATTCACATACAGATATTCACTCAAATCCATCTCCACCTCCAACCATCACCCACCGTTTAGGGGTGACATTACCGCAAAAGGAGACAATAATGCAAATGACCCATGATATATTCAATTAAAAGTGTCATGTCCCCCCTACTTTTGTTTCATGTGTTTTATATTTTCCGCTTAAGTGTTTGAAAAAGAAAAGCGCCCTGTGTCTAACTCCCCCCTCCTCATTGACTTTTATCACTAAATTAAGCATATAAATGACCTGAAAGCACTGGCTGTCGCATTAAATTAAATAAAATAAAGAACAATTATCCTCTTTTTTCTCTCTGATCTCCTGCTGAAAGGAGTGCCTGAGAGATAAAGGCAGATTGAATTGGTGTGTGTGTGTGAGAGAGAGAGAGAGAGCTGGAGTCTCTCTCTCTGCTGTGCTCCAATAAAAACGTCTAGGAGAAGAGTTCAAAAGAGATTTAGGGCGTCTATAATTTCAAATCATCATTTTCCCTCTATTATTTTCCTTTCCCTGCTCACCATTTATGTGTGTGTGTGTGTGTGTGTGTGTGTGTGTGTGTGTGTGTGTGTGTGTGCTTTCACTCATGTTTGAATAATGCAGCTCGTACTTGAGAAAACACACAGTGCCAGTTCAGCATGGCTTGAGTGATCCCTGCAGATTAATAGCTGTGAAGAGACTAAATAATGAATAAATGAACAACTAATCACACTCACATGCTCAGGTACACATTCAACTGGACTAAACCACAACCGGTTGCCTGTTATTCCAACCAGACTGTTTTCCAGCAGTTCTTATTTTACATCAGTTTAGTTGGGCTATTTTTGTGGTGCAAATCGCTTTTTTTTTTTTTTTCAAGAAAACAACTAATCATGTAGGCACATTAGAAAACCAGAGGCTTTTGCATGGTTAAAGTTGCCAAGCCCTGAAGGTCTACACAGCTTCAAGCCCTCTTCATACTCTTAAATCTAAAGCCTATTTTCATATCAAATTCACATATTTACTTATAAGGTGTGGATTTGATTAGCTGAGATTAATTAAATGACAAGGCGTCCATCTCAATGCAGGATAACATAAACACAGACATTTTTTTCCCCAGTCCTTCAGTTCTGTAAGTGATCCTTAAAGTAGGCCTCTCACTGACAACATTTCAAAGCTGAATCTGCATGCTTTAGGGGACTGATAGAAAACTTGGGATTCAGTATTCGGTTCAGTGAAGTATCGCCCTAATTTACAGGGGTAGATAAGAGCGAAGGAGGGCAAAAGAATCTAAGCCTGACACCCCACCCCCCCACCCCTTCTCTATATTGAATTGCACCTTGGGCAATAGTGCAGAATCACGAATCTTAACTTCTTCCGGCATATGTTCCTGGCAGATAAGTAAACAATCTGGATGTGAAATGAATTTTTTTTTAATTAATACAGTAATGCTATTACACCTTGGTGTGCAAATCCCATTGCTACAGCCTCAGTGACAATAGACAGAGGTAGTACATACGGATTGCAATCCTCTGTTTGCAGACGGAGCCCAATTGTTCTGCAAGCTTGTTTTGCTTCAGCCTGAATCCTATTCTCCATTCAAACGAGGGCTATAGTTTCAGTAACTCTTGCACAATTTGGGAACGCAGAGAGAAAGCGAGAGAGAGAGAGAGAGAGAGAGAGAGAGAGAGAGAGAGAGAGAGAGAGAGAGAAACAAAAAAGATGAAATGCTTTCTTGCATTATAAGATTATGTGGAATCATCTGCAAGTTATGAAGCAGAGCAGTTGGTGTGAGCAAGTTGTTGCATGTTTGGCTCTTTCACGTGCGGCATGTTGCCTGGCAGTAATGTCATTTGCTTGTGTGTTTTAATAGAATAAAACAATGTGAGGAATTATGACTAGTGAAAAGAAAAGAAGCAAAACTGGGAAGGGAGATAAATGGCCTCACACACACACACATGAACACGCAGAAACCTATGCGCACACACACACACACACACACACACACACACACACAAACTACTGGCATTCACAGTACTCACTCCAGCCGATCACTGATAACAGAAAAAGGTGATGATAATGATAAATGAAATACAATCAGTTTAACAAAATGCGATCAATGTAAAAAGAATGTATCTTCTGTGTGACAAAATGTGAAGTCTATTAAACTCTTTGCCAGCATGTCAGGATCATCTACATGAAAACCTTCAGAGCTGATTATGAGTCTAACACTTATTAACCACTCATAATTTTTCCTGCAGGCCTGTTAGAGCTGCACTGCTATTTGCTCTAAGGATCTGTAAGAACAGAGCAGGATCTGTGAACAAGTCAGACATGCGGATTCCCTCAAGGGGACATCCATCCCCTTCCACACTTCCAAACATCAAAGGACCTAATCAGTTCGTTTAAGAGTCAGAGGACACACACACACACACTCACACAGACACACACCTGAATTCGAACGCATGTTTGAAGAACCAGTTTCAAAAAGTATGTGTGAGAGCCAAAACAGTAGAGGACTGTAACAGTCTCAACCTGCTAAGAAGAAAAGACAGAAGTAAAAGAAGCAACCAGTTCACCTGAATTAAGTATAGCAGTAAGCTGTATATATTACTATAAACTGCATATTTGGAATGACATAATTTATTAATACTCTATATATCACTATAAATTATATTTTGAATGACATAGTACTAAATTTAGTAATAAACTATATTACTATGAGGGTTATATTTTATGAGATAGCACATGGAAATAAACTACATATTAATTATATATTTCATCTGATATAATATAGTAGTCAATTATTTATAGCGATAAACTATGTAATTTAATCTAATATTGTAACAAACTACATTCCTATAAATTACAAACTATATAATATGGTAATGTCATAGGCTGTGTATTGCAATACACTACATACATACAAAACATTTAAACATTTTTAAAAAGTACTGGGGTGTGGATATTATAAAATTGGATAAAATGTATGCACTGAAATGCATGGGTTTTAAGCCAAGGTAGAAACTGTTGCTGAGACAGAGTGTAAGTTATAGCTGCAGTGGCAAGAAGTTTAAAAGCTTTATGTTCTGCATGAGTAGCTCTTGTCTGTGAGCTGTGATAGGAGCTGCTGATGGAGAGTAGCTGGACTGTGCAAGGCAGTGTGTTTTAAGGCTCAATATCAGGCACCGAAATCAGCCCAAAGCTCTGCAGAACTGCTGTAAAAGGGAAGGTTACACATCACATCACCCGTCACCACTCTGTCAGAAACTTTGAGTCCTGATACGTGGCCTAAGTACTGCTACCCTAGCGCCGCATAATGGCATGGCTCGGCTGCTTCAGCTGTCCCTTCTGAGCAAAATACACCTTCTGTGGGTGGTTTTACTACGAACTGCCTGTTGTCTGAGGTGTCCCGCTGTCTTAAAGGAATTGTGCAATTCAGGTCCTAAACATCTGACCATCTGATTTGGACCATAAATCCCTAAAGAGTCATGCAGAAGGGGCAGAGTTAAGCAGTTATCTCCTCACACAGCACATCCACGCCATTCAGAATTATTAACAACAGTTTAGAGGTAATTGATTGATGACAAGGTCAAACTGTTAACATTAATAACAGTTAAGAAGCATCTGATTAATGACAAGGTTATGTTTGATTATTATTAATATTATTGTTATTATTAATGGGATTATTTAAGTGCTCTGGGTCCGGACCGAATTGTTATTATTATTATTATTATTATTATTATTATTATTATTATTATTATTGTTGCTGTTGTTGTTGTTGTTGTTGTAATTAAAAAGCCATGAAACTGGGAAAGTGGTTTTGAAACATAATTTTAAATAAGAGCATAATTTGATAAAACCACAATATATTCAGTGTTAATTTAATCAGATTTTATTCTTTCATTTATATTTTTAGATATTTTATGCAAAAAAATGATTAAGAATTAATTTGAAAAGTCATCAGCGTTTTCTATTCGTGTTGTAAGACAATTACTTAACTTAGTGAACTGTAAATTATTTGACCAACAAAAACATTAAGCTGTAAAGATAACAAGGACTTTAGGTATTTCTGAAGACAGATTGTCTTTATTCAAAACATCTTTGCTCTGCAAACGAACAAAGAATCGAGGTATCACCCTTTTGATACAGCTTTTCCTTTTCCATAACATTACATGAGATTAAGATTTAAAAAAATCATCGTCATTATAATAATAATAATAATAAGCACGACATTAACTGCTTCGCTTCAAACTTTCACTTCTTTCTCAAATTGAATGAACGTGGGACAAGCACTGAACCACAAGATAAAATGCATTAAAAAAAATACTGAAAGATTTTTTTTACCACATGTTTTAAACAGCCTGTCTAATTTCATGTGCCTATAAACAATAAAAACCCGTATCTTCATTAAAACTCAAAACGTCCTAATTTAGATTCTGTGTGAAAATATCAGCACAACGTCCAAGATATCTGAACAGATCTGCAGAAACATGAGAAATATAATGGCTAAACATTACTTGTGCAAACCCAAATTCGCCTTTTTTAAATAACAATAATAATATCAATAATAGTCGGAAACAAAAAATATTGTTATTATAATAGCATCAAAATGTACATAATAAATAAAGTTAAAGGCCTCCTTTTATGTTTATTTTCATTGTTGTTGTTCGGCAGCCGTTAATAAAGGTTAATAACATTTACAAAGTTCTTACAGTCACCTGCTCTCAGCTCTCAACTCCCATGCAGAAGGTCCCGGAGCGTCCTGGAGGAAAAAAATTAACAAAAAAACCAAAAAGAACAAAAAATAATATATATACACACCAAAAAAACGATCTGAACTCCAAGACTTGTTCTTAAGTCCGCTCATGCCTCCGCCAAATGTCTTTGAGCTCGTTTTTCTCTGTGTTAACTATTTATCTTTTTTCTTTTAATAATGGGGCAGTTTTATGTACATGCCATTGCATTCAAGTTGTTTTCGGGAGGCGGGAAAATGTCAATTTTCCTTTTGATTTTTTTCCCTTCTTTTTATTGGAAGAAATTGTTCTTGCCGCTCCTTGTTTAAGAGTTAAAAGAGCGTCCCTTTTCGCTCCTTGAGGATCCTTGTTTTTTTTATTGTTTTTAGGAAAAATGTTTTTTCGTCCTTATTTGGATAGAAATTGACATTTTTCCCTGTACTTTCTGGAGCAAATTGTACTTTTATTTCTTCCTGTGTTTGTTTTTCCCTCTCCCTTATACGGTTCTGTTCAGATGTTATACTCTGTTTCCAGGGGTCTCCTCTACATGGCCGCGGCGTGGGCGGAGGGGTAGGGGTCGAGCCCACTCTTGCCCATGCCGGGGAACAGGATGTAAGCGACGGGCGGCTGGAGCGCGCCCCCCGCGGACCACGCGCAGTTGCAGGGCACGACGTATCCCGGGTTGGTGGGGGACGGGTGCGTGTGCGTGGCAGCGTGCGGGGCCGTGTGCTGAGACTGCTGCGTCTGCTGCTGGCTCTGCTGGCTCTGGTGGGTCCCGAAGGCTCCGGTGGTCTGGTGGTAGCCCAGCGAAGAGGCGTAGGGCAGCGAGCTGAGCGAGCTCAGAGCGTACGGGGTCATGTCGCCCGCCAGCTTGCCCATGCTGCTAGCACCGAACTGGCCCGGGTCGAGAAGGGAGTACGGCGAGGTGACGGCCGAGTGGGGCAGGAAGGCTCGCGCCGCCGCCGCTTTCTCCAGCGCGTGATCTGCGGCACTGACTGGCACCGGAAGCGCCGCCTTCAGGTGCTCCGCGTCCGCCAGGTAGGGCAAGGGGAAGACGTAGCGCTCCTTCTTCAGCAGGTTCTTGGGTTTGCGCCTCGGCCTGTACTTGTAGTCCGGGTGCTCTTTCATGTGCTGCGCGCGCAGCCGCTTGGCCTCGTCGATGTAGGGCCTCTTCTCGGACTCCGTAAGCAGCTTCCACTCGGCCCCCAGCCTCTTGCTGATCTCTGAGTTGTGCATCTTTGGATTCTCCTGAGCCATCTTCCTTCTCTGGCCGCGAGACCACACCATGAAGGCGTTCATGGGTCTCTTGATGTGATCCACCGGTTTGGACATGACGGCTGCTGCAGCTGCGGCGGCGCAGGCGGGGGAGCGCGGGCTCCCGCCCAAATAACGGCGCAAATAATAATAAATAACAATTAGGAATAAGGAAAAGGCGCGCGCGAGGGTTCAGCCGTGCTGGCGGGAGATGGAGATGGTGATCATGCCACTTTACTTTGGGGAAACGGGCATGAATACAAAAACACACAAGCAAAAAATCCAGTTGTTTCTTTAAGAGAACTAGTTTCGAAAAGTTGTTTTCTCGTCCTTGTCTCGCGCTTGAGGTGAAGAAGTAGGGAGAAGGAAAAAGGGAGAAACAGCGAGAGAGAGAGAGTCCAAAAAATCCACTCAGGTGAGGCAACAGAGGCAAAAGAAGCTCCGGGAAAGTGAAACAGCTCCCCTCTCTAAACGCAGGCGTGTTTGTCTATGGCTGTGTGTGTCTATGTGCGCGTGTTTCTGTGTGTGTTTGCGAGGGTATGTACGTGTGTGTGTGTGTGTTTCCTGCTCTCGCTGAAGCACCTGGCTGTGAATGAGAGCCAGAACCCGGCGGAGCTTCAAACGCGCCGAAGCCGCTTTGGTGTGCGAGCGCGGTGTGTGGGGGGCGGGGCCAGGAGACCTGAGTGTCCAATCAGAGGAGAGAACAAGTGGCCGAACACCTACGGAAAAAAATAAATAAAATAAAAGGAAAAATGTATAGCGATATTGCCGAGGCAATCAAAGATCGAGGAAGAATCCACACAGGCGCGCGCGCACACACACACATACACACACACACCTGGAGCAAAAACATCTAGAAAAATAAATGGAATATAATATTAACCATTTCTGATATGTGAATTCGAGAGATCTGTTAAGGTTGAGCTAGATGCAAAAAAAAAATAAAAAATTAAATAACGATATAGGCTATATGTAAATCGTGTTATTGTCAGATTGTATCATTTTTTTCTGAATAAAAAATTCTATTTAAAACTTGGTCTATTTATTCACTTACATGTTTTACGCAATGCAATTGATAATGATATTAAAATCGATGCTGATAGTTTGCATACGGCTTCTGATAGAATTTTATTTTTATAAAAATACGAATATTAGATTTTGCTGTGATTTCTTCAGAAAAATCGTTTATTAGTTCATACATTTACACGCTGGATGTGTGATTTTGTTTTAAAAATTGAGAACTATAACCCCATTAAAAGTGTTGAAATACACACTATATATGGAAGAACCCTTGGGGCCGCTGTCTGAGCACGAGCCCTCGAGACAATATTTATTAATATTTATTAAAGCGGAATAATAGCCCAGATCTCCCCTGAGACACGGGTCAGGGTGGAGAATAGTTCTGGGTCGGGATTTAGACTGTTTGGTTTTGGATTTAAGATCTTAGTTTAAGTTTGAGTGTGATCTAGAGATAATTCTTAGGTTAATTTTGGATTTGATGTTGCGTTTGGGTTTTTATCTGAGGTCAATTTTAGACTGGTGAATATAATTGTGTACTCGTATTTTGGAGATTAGTCTGATTCACCCAAACTCAAATTGTTTAAGAAACTGATTTTTTAAATTAAACAACAAATCTAAACGACTCCTTGAATAATCCATTAGCTAGAAATTACTTTGTTTTTGTTACGGCAGAGATGTTAAGAAATTAGAGTAAACAAATTCAGGTTTATATGTACAACTAATTCAGGATTAAGTGTACACTCAACTAATTCAGGATTAAATCAAACAAATTCAGAATGAATTTATAGTGAACAAATGCAGGATTAAAGTCTCTCGGTCACACTGGAATGTTCTTCTTTCTTTTCTCTCTCTTCCTCCCCTAAAGCAGCGATCTCAGGCAGCGCGCGCTCAGAAAGTTAACATGCAAATTTGAGTGTTTAAAAAAAATCACTGCTCTAATGAGCCCGAGGCGAGACAGGCTCAGCAGGCTGATCTATCAGAGCCTGCTTTTCATTAGCATCCTCAGTGAAATAGAGTCCTGGCCAATGGGCTGTGTGATCTTTACGATTTTTGCAGAGGTGGCCCTAAGAATGTGGCTGTAATTTAGCATATGCTGTTTTCTTAATGTAGCGCCAGGCATCATTCAGGAAAAATACTCCTGGACTTCAAGAGACTTGTGCTGCTTCTGTAATGCGGCTGCAAATAGTGGATTAGGACTTAAACGTTTTTATTTGTCTGGTATTGTGGCGATATAATAATAATAATAATAATAATAATAATAATAATAATAATAATAATAATAATAATAATAAATTGTGTTTGATTTTGACTTTGAAATTCGAGTTGGAATTGACCTTTGGACTTGGGTTTAAATTTGGTTTTGAATGGGGTTGGATTTAAAGGTGAATTTGGATTTGGGATTTAATTTTAATTTTAATTCTACTCTAATCTAACATCCACATTAATTTAGAATTTTATTTACACGTGATACATTCAGATGGACTCCATATGGGAATGTCTTGATGTACCTGCACAGTATGGACACACTGGAGCTGGAACTGAAAAACACTGTGCTACTGATAGTCAACGTGTAGTAAAAAAAAAAAAAAAAAAGTAAATGTGATGCTACAACTGCTGTATGTAGAGATTGCTGTTAGTAATTATTGTTGTAAGTAGAGGTGTTAAAGCTGCTTCCTTTTCTATTTCAGCCACGAGACATGAAGCAGCAGCGAAGCTCCTGCTTTTGCAGCGGATGTCACTTTATGTTACAGCAAAGCTGTATGACCATAATCTTTGCTTTTAGCCATGTATGTGAAACTGAGTCCCTGTCTGAATTTGAGAGTTTTCTGCATTTTATTAAAGTCAATGTGAGTTCCCGTATGTTGATTATGCGGCTGTATGCGACATGAGCTGGAAATACATATGTGGGAAGTGGCGTCCTTCCTAATAGTGTAGATGTAAACATTCAAAATGGAATAGTAAAAACACAATAGACACACAGACTGTAATTATTCTCATGAAAGAGCACGTGAGACCTACAGTTGGGGGCAGTGAAGAGAGTTTAAGTGAAGTGGACTGGTTTTCTTTCTTTCTGCTGCTGTCTGTGGACACATCCATCAGGCTGTGCTGTCCCACTGCCTCTCAGCCTCGCTCTCCATTACAGCACTAACACTCCAACCACACAGCAGCGCCGTGCTCTCACATTACAACAGGAGTCAACACTCATTATTAAGGAAAGAGCACCACCACCACCACCACCATCATCATCATCATCATCTACCACAACGCCCACCATCATCATTCACGCTAGGCGCATTTTTAAAATATTTTTCTGAGACAAAGTCTGCTGGAAGAAGACGAGATGGAGGGAGATTTGGGAAGTGAACCATGTTAAGACATGCAGTCATTAAGAGAGAGTTAATCACACTTCGCGAGATATTCAGCACGGAGAGCGCGAGGCTTAGCCAAGCAGGAAACAGAGGAGGCGCGCTTGTGTGTGCGTGCGGACATTGATGTGTGTGTGTGTGTGGGTGTGTGTGTGTTTGCTTGATGGCACGGGCGCGAGCCTGTGTGTATGTGTGTGTGGGCCTGTATGCGCGTAGATTCAAGTTCAAGATACTTTATTCGTCACATGCAGTCATTCAAGATGTGTTTGTACACGTGTGAGATATTAGACGTTTTTCTTTTGTTGTATTTGTTGGCCCAGTAAAAAAGTGCATGTCACCTCTTTAGTCCCACTATAAATTCGGACAGTCTGGAGATCAGAAGAGCCCCCAGGCCTTCATCATCCCACCCTGCACGCGCCGTAGCATCGAAAAGCAGCAAGACGTTTCACACCGACACCGACCACCCCGAGCTCCGGCCAACCACACCGGCCGACCCGCCAGCTCTGCAGAGGAGGCTGAAATCGATGAGGGATGAACATAATTAATGGAGAGACGATTTAGAGCTGAACTGTCTGACACTGGCTTTATCCACGCTCTCAGCTCACTAATGATTTAAACTCGGCCATTAAAGACGCGCCGCGCGCAAAGAAGATAACTAATAACGCGCCTGCACGAGCTTTCAAGTGACTCCACACACTGATTCCGGTTCAAGTGAACACGACATTATTTTTTAGACAAATTTTAAATAAAAAAAGTCAGAATGTAGGCCTATCCAAGTTAATAATTAAGCATAATTAATGAATAAATTAAAGATGCAGAATGGAAGGGCTTTGGCATATGTAAAATGTAATTTCCTGTAACTTTAAAAGAAAGATGTTTTTGGAAGTTTACTTTAAAGCACAGCCCATAAAACGTTTTGCAAGGATGGATAAAATAAATAAACATTTAACAAATAAAAAAAAGAAATGCTGTATACTGAAAATTGATCACAGATTTTACGACTGTGGTGTTTGTTATTCTGAAAATGTTCTTCTCTCCGGTAACTCCCATCTGACCTAAGGCGTTCTGCCACAGCAGTGTGATTTCTGCCCGTTCCTGTATATGTGGCTGTCAACATCTTTTTATTTTTTGTCAGTCCACGCTGACAGTGGATCGCATAATGTTACATGTCCCACATATTTAGAGCTGCTCTCGCGTGGTGAA
Source organism: Brachypetersius altus (assembly GCA_037974465.1). Taxonomy (NCBI): domain Eukaryota; kingdom Metazoa; phylum Chordata; class Actinopteri; order Characiformes; family Alestidae; genus Brachypetersius; species Brachypetersius altus. Next base: position 8,070,970 of record JBBPDB010000108.1, read on the forward strand.
TAGTTGGAGAGGAGTTGGGGGAGTGAGAGTGCCGTTATAATGGCGCGGCCGGAGCTGTCCATGGTGCTGAAGAGCTAAGTGGCTTTATGCACTGGGTCCCACTCCGGACTCCCCTCAAACCCGTGCTGACATTTCAATGCCTTTTATTCTATCCCCATCCCATTTGCTGCTCTGATTTTGCTCGCACTGATGCTCACACAGACCTCGCCTCCTGAGGTCTTGCCACAATGTACCAGAAGCGAAGGATGTGGCATCTGCAACTTTAAGTTATATGTTGCTCCCTAATCCAATATTCACCCACCCCACACACTTCCTCATATTCCCTTCACCCCGAACCCCAATGGAATAATCGTGCTAACTTTATTTCAACACCGATTTAACAACGGGAATTGGCTGCTTATGTAAAACGTCAAATGCTCTCTCACACACACAGCTGGGACACGAGGTTGATTCAGAGTGACTGACGACCTGGGAAAGCAAAAACGATTTAAGTTTGAAAAGGATTTTTACACACATACACACACACACACACACACACACACACACACACACACACACACACACACACACACACACACACACACACACATACATACATACACACACACACACAGATAGATCACAAAATAAATAATAATTTTTTGTGTGTGTTGCTTCTATAAGAAGCCTAGTATTTACAGTTCAATACTGCTTCAGCTTTCAGCTAATCAATCCTTCTTTAAATACAAGCATATGCCAATGACAGATATAATCAAATCCATGCAATGGATGTAGGCATGTTTTTCTAACTGTGTTCCTCTCCACAAATGTTTCAATATTAAAGTGTTTTTGATAGGACAAATACTGCCAAGGCAATGGTGTGTGTGTATGTGTGTGTGTGTGTGTGTGTGTGAAAAAGAGAGAGAAGGGAGATAGAGGAAGAATGAAATAATTTTATTCAAAGATTGTTTAAGGTGATAATGATATTGAAATTCAGGTAAACAACTCTACAAAAACAAAAGTAATTTTAACAGATGACATTCATAACTTAAATGATTAAAATAAACACATACCAGTCACTTCAGTATTCAGGGTTTTTTTGTATTAGAATCATAAAGTAACCATCATACTGACTTCAACATTTCTGACTTCAACACTTTCTGTTAAAGCACTAAGGAACATACGCACATACAGAACAGCCTTGGGCAGAACAAAACTGCTTCCAAGGAGTTGGCGTGCAAACACTTAATTATGCATATTGGTCGTAAGTTAAAGCTGAAACATTTGGATGTTTTTGGTATTAATGCCAGGTTTGTATAAAATTTGAACTCCTACTCTATTCGGGCGCGCTACCTTTGCACAAACTTCTAGCATCTGCTTGCTCTGATTACCAGGCTTCAGGGAAGGTCCAGATTATTGCTCCGTTCTAAAGAGCGTTTGTGGAGAAGTGGAGTCTTGCCTGCCCCTCCCCCGGCCTTCTTCCTCTTCACATGCTTGCATTATTTCACATATTCAAATTGGCAACGTTTGTTCTGGCCGCGGCTCTTGGCTTCCATTGCTCTCCAGTGTGGAAATTGATTTTAGTTAGCTGTCACAGCCAGCAGTTTTCTGGAACCTCTGCGAAAAATATATTTACAAAAAATGCTGTTTGGTTTGGAGAAATTTCATTAGCCCACACACCATACCAGGCCCTTTTTTGGGGGGAACCATTGGGGTGGTGAGCATAATACTATTTTGGGAAAGCAGTGAAAGGCAAGCTGTCCATGCCCATAGACTGGGCTTCGTGTCTGGGAAAGCGTCCAGTCGCAGCCAAGTCTGGTCCATCTTCAGCTGTTTACATATCCGACTCCACTCTCCAACTCCTATCCCACCATATCACTCAATGATTATCAATGATGGGGCAGAGTCATAATCAAAACCAAAATGAGCACCAGCCAGTAATATATGACCAACGGGAGACATATAAAATCAAATTGACAATCCTCACAGTCAAATCTTTTTACAATATGATATTTCATGGGGTGGATGGAGGGGGGGGCTGAATGAAGCACTCTCACTGCCACATGCCTTGTGCAGAGGGCAGAGTTAATAGAAAAGGAAAGGCAGAGCCAATGATTGAATGAAATAAAACAGAATGGAAATTAAAAGAGGTTCAAGGCATCGGATCATAATGAAAGCAGAAGGGCGATGTTTCAGAGACAGAGCGCAAAGCATCGCACAATCATGCAATACAATTAGGATTAAAGGGTCCAGTCACAGATAACAGCAGATAGGGATAAATTATCACCTAAAAAGAAAAACGGGGCCTCTTCTCTGACCTTCATTAGGAGGAAGAAAGGCTCTTGGTGGGCTGCAGCGTCTTGCAGGGGAATCTCCGCCTTGTCCACCGACTGTGACATGCTGATGCCCTCCCCAGTAAGTCAGGAAATTTTGATTATGATAAACATATTTTGCTTTCTGGCCCTGCGACGTGCTGGCGACTGTCCAGGGTGTACCCCGCCTTCGCCCAATGCAGCTGGGATAGGCTCCAGTCCCCCCCCCACACTCACCACAAGTGCGGGAAAAAGGGGTAGATAATGAATGGATTGATGGATTTTGCTTTCTTGCATTTTGGATTTTACATCACGTGTCTTTAAATGAAAGTACAAATTTGGTGAAATCTATTTTACACAATTTCCCACTAAGCCCAGATGTAGACCATCGGCCAATACAAGTTTCCAGTCAAAATTTTGCTTCTTTAGTTCAACACAGGAGCTACAAGTTTTTAACAAACACTAGAAGTCTGATTTTATAGTTTTAATAAATGCTCAAAACTCCAGAATCATTCTCTTAATACTCATCTAGCTCTTCATTAGGGTGGAGCATATACACAGTATAACTTGCTGTATGACATAAAAATAAACAAAACTTGCTACAAGCAGCTCTACAGCACTAGGGCTGGAAAGGACTGATCTAAGATTTGTTGCGATGGTGCTTGCCACAAAAACTGCTTTTAGAGCAGAGCCCCTAATCCTGATGTTGTTTGTATAAATAGGTCAATTACATTTTTTAGCTCACAGTAAGTCATACTGTGCCCTAAACTATGTCTACAAGTCTTTGCCACCTTAATGATGACCTGCATGCTTTTTGTGTGCGTTGTGAAGATTTGAGGATGTATTTATGGAAAGATTAAGGAAAGTATTGACTTCTAGTGCTAGCAATGTCAACCTTGTGTTTCCAGTGCTAAATTAAACAAGATAAAATCTGACACCAAATATGTCTTGGCTCATCTACTACATCTGAAGTAAAGTTTAAACTTTTTTTCTTATTCTAAGGCTCATTATTAAGTAACTACAATTAAATAAGCTGCAAACCAAACTGAAGCACCATGCAGAAATCTTTGGAAAGATGTCCATTTTGGCTCCATAAACAACCTTTCAACAGATGGCTCTTTAAAGAAGAACCACTACTTTGAAGAAATGCAAGTATAAAACATCTTTTTAGAGAACCCTGGATCATGTAAAGATTCTAAATCATAAATAGGATTTTGCTGGAATCATGGATTCAAGCTAGGAACCTTTATTTGCAGGAATGCAGAAGTGAAGAATGATGGCCAGTCAAGAACAATTGTTTGCTGATAAAACTGACATCTGTATACATTAGTAAGAATGCATACTTAGGTAAGGCCCTATCAGACTGAATCTAAGCCCTATTTCCTAACTAGAACAGATGCATTCATGCATTCATAATCAGCATCACTATTGTTCTTTCAACATGCAACAATTAGATCTCCGTAAATGACACAAAAGCATTAGGAAATTCGGTACTTACAGCAAAAAAGCTACAATGGCAATGTGCCATTACAACTCAACATAGTCATAAGACAATACTGCACAGATTCTTCTCACAAATTGCATCAAATCACTTTCTGTTCCTCTTTCAGCGGTTGACTCTATGTAGATGAATAGAAGCTTTAAATGAAGAAAGCTAAGCAAGCACCAAATGGTCCAAGCCAAGAACCAAGGTACACAGGAGGGGAATAAAGGGCAAAGATGAAAGTGGTGCAATTAAAAGATCTGAACACTTTTGAAGGCAGATAAATTGATTTAGATGTGAAAGTCAAATAATAAACATTGGTATCGGCTGTTGATTGAGTTTTTTTCCCCCTGTCGGATCTGTTCAGGCGTCGGAAGAAACCAGTTCTCCTTTTCCTTTACTGTTTTTGTGCTTCTCAGTCGACCAGCAGCAGTTCAAAAGACAATTCCATTTGGTGTCCTACTGGCGCTGCTCTCTGAAGTGCCTTTCAGCACACTGGCCTTTTGAAACAGTTTAAAGTGCTCCAGTGTGTTTGCCAGAGATGAAAAACACAGTTATTTTCTCTCTTTGTTACTGGCTGTTTCATACAGCATTGATAGGTTGCTGTTAAGGCATTATTGTTTTCACACAATAACCATATTCAGGGCTGTAGGCAACTTTATGCATCTTGGACCTTGTAAAACCTATTAATCAGTTGTGTGTCCATACGGCTTGGTAGTTGCTGGCCTGCTTTATAAGGGTGGTTCAGTGACAAGGACTATTCATTTGTCCACTGTGTTTAGATGTAGCTGCATCAGATATATTTATTCAAAGGCAATATAAAAGTTTTGAATGCTGCAAATCACCACTGCCAAGGCAGATGCTGAGGGAGTCTGCAGCCTCTCAATGTCCAGAAATATTAGAAATCAATACACATTTCTCTCTCTCTCTCTCTCTCTCTCTCTCTCTCTCTCTCTCTCTCTCTCTCTCTCTCTCTCCCTCCCTCCCTCTCTCT
>JBBPDB010000108.1:8079001-8096223 GCA_037974465.1 Brachypetersius altus
AGACAGCCCCACAACATCCAGAGCCTTAAGGAACTCCGGGCGAATCTCATCCACCCCCGGGGCCTTGCCACAGAGGAACTTTTTAACCACCTCTGTAACTTCAGCCTCGGTGACGGGATCAGAATACAATAATGTACAAATGTATAAGCTGAGCTTTTAAACAGAAACAGTTTTCACCTTTATTTTCATTGAGAGACACGATGAGGCACTTACAAATGTAGATCCCAAGTATCTATACAAAATGATTTTACATACAGATGTATGGCAGTTAATGTCTACATGAAAAAATGTATAAAGCGACATGAAAAATGCATGGTAAAGTCTTCTCCTTCTGTCCCATTACCTGGAGCCTGCTGTGTCTCAGACCTTCTGCTTCAGAAAAAAAAGGGAATAGATGATAATTTCAAAAACCCAGTACAGTAGACTCATGGAATTTGTTGGGTTTACATTCCAAGAACACTTGAATTGGGAAAAAACACAAAGATGTGGTAAAAAATGGCCTAAAAATGCCTATTTTTACAGTGTAAAGCCTAGATATGTCCTCAAATATGCTAGCAAAACACTTTAATTTCATTTTAAATGCAGCTTAATACACATTTTTCTTAATAATTTGGAACTAAAAGGCATGGAAAATTATATATTGCCATGAAAAGCAAAAAAATTGGGGACGATAGTTATATCAGGGGTTTCCTCAAACAATTATTGGTTAGGCTCTAAGAAAAAAATCAGTGAATGACTGAGGGCGCGAACTCTGAACCGTGATTTTGTGGGGATACACTGCATACATTGATATAACGGCATACATCATTCTCAGTTATGGGTCTTGCAGAAAACACAATGTGAAATCTAATTAATATGGTTAATTGTTTAAAATCCACACCTTCCTGAAACATTTCTCTCTTGTGGCAGATACACAAAAGCTTGTTGGTGCAATCCTGATTTTTCGAGTTACCCTGTGGTCAGTTACAGACACTGTAGAACAGTTTTGACTTTGACCACACTTATCAGAACTCCAGTGTCAGTGCCACAAGTATATGAACAGTCCAACCAAAAATAGTTATTCTTTAAGATGAAAGTGTGACCATTATGTCATACATGAACACACCACATCACACAGTGTGAACAGCACGAAATTCAACCTCTGCATTTAACCCATTCACCAAGTGAAGCAGGAACACCAGGAACACGGCGCCCGGGGAGCAGTGTGTGGGGATGATACCTTGCTCAGGGTACCTCAGGGTGCCTAGCAGTCTTGGGGATCGAACCCGGACTTTCTGGTCGCAGGGCGGCTGCCTTAACCACTAGGCCATCCAACTGCCCCTGATCTGTTGGTTCTCAAGTTTGGGTATTCCTCTTAGCAGTGGCTCTGAAAATCATTCCAGGTCTTTATCTCCTGATGAATATACATCGTTTAGCAGTGGTCTTTTCTGAAAGATTTGATTACGTTTAACTAATTTAAAATAGATACTTGTTGTACTCTTAATGTTCAACTCCCAAATGAACACTGGATAATACAATTAACAAAAAAATTGCACACAATAACATTCAGTCAGGCTTCAGTGATACAACAATTGGAAGCAATACAGATACCCATAAAAGGAAAACCACCAAAAGACACAGAAAAGAAAAGAGAGGAAACAAATCAAAGTCCAGACCAGTCCACTGGCAGCCTTAAGAAAGACCAAAAACATTAAGCAACAAAAAACCCTCAACAGTAACTCATAATGGCAGCTTCCCCTTTTGCGCTCTTGTGTAGCTAATTAATCTTGGAGGCCCGCCCTGAAATCCTCTCCTCATGACCTGCAAAACTATAGTATATCTGAGGGGAAATAGAACACATAATCTCAGAGAAGGTGCTATTGTCTGACTGAGGGTGCCCTTCGGGCCAACCCCCCTCCCCACAATCTCTGGTCATCACACAAGACTGTCTTCCTTCCTCCGTATTGCTGAATTGGGATCTCTGTGGTTACTCACTGCCATTTGCCACTCCTGCAGACTTTGTCCATTACTCATATGCAGGTAGACTAGCAGGTTGTATTCAGTATTAGCTCCAGTAGAACCTGCTTGAAGGCCCCAAAAACATGTTGCAATCCTCACTTGACTGCACCAGCTGTCTTGAGTCTCACAACATTGCTTCAGTAGTGTGACAGTTTTCTCTTTGTCATGCGGGTGGACCTCCATTTGACTGTACCCACAATTGAAGTCCAAGGTGGAATGCCAGTCCACCCCCATCATGGAACCTATGGTAGGTATATGTGTGGTATACTTAATCAGTGGTAATTCACACAAAACGCCAGTTCTTCTGTAATAGGACAAAAGGGACAGCCCACAGGCTGGAGCTCTTCTGACTCACACCACCATGAGCTTTCAGTTAGTTCTGTGTATATGGTTTGGGAACACAGAACCAGTGTCAAGAGTGTGTCCATGTTCGTCATCATCTCATACAAATACTCCCTGCCAATACTCCAGCAGAGGGTGAAACCTTCCAGAGTCAATCCCTCCCCCGACTTCACCAGGGTCAGGGGGCAACTACCTGTGTGTAGAGTGAAACACTAGAAGAGGCATGTACACAGAGACCAGCTCAAGCACAGAAAAAGCTTTATAACCAAATAAATAACATTACATTATAAAAAATAACACTAGCACTTTGGGATGAAATAATACTGCCACAGGTTCTCTTCACTCTCTGGTCTCACTCTTTTTTATCATCTTATTCTCCATTCTCTCTCGCTGTGTTTTAAAGAGTCTTGGCAGCTCCCTTAATGTTGTTCACCTGGCTCTCATCATAAGAGTAGCCCGATATTGTGTTGAGATGTATAAAAATGTTGGAACCTGGAAAAATGAGGGTTGTGAAATGTCAAACTCATTAATGTATGCATTAATAATACACTAATTTGCTAACTGAGCCTAAGAGGTAATAGCCACTGAATGATTATTGCACTTTGGTCAGTGGTACAGGTTCAATCATTCATAAGACTCAGCTATCATGGCCTCGCCACTTCTGCCCTGCCTATGATGACGGTCACTGTACCCAGATTACTAGGCCTGAGCTTCTGTTCTTTTCACGATCGTTAGTCTCAGTTTAACATTCATTACTGTTATCACTTAGGCTACGCCTTAGGTTACGTGTGTTGGTTGATCTGTCTTTCTATTGGTTCGCTTGTTTATGTTACTTGTTACCTCGTATTGTTAGATGAAATAGTTACGACTCTCACCTGTCCGCTATCTCTCTCTTCCTTACTTAAACCCAGCCCAACAAGAAGTCATTGTCTCAACACCATCATTGTACCTTCTGTTTGCAGCAAGAGTTTAGCCATAAGGTCATCATCCATCATGCCATGTTTGGGGTACACACAACAGCAACAAGAACCCAGGTGTTCATAGTTGCAGTATGTCTGGCCACCAGAGGCACCAGCACAACTGCTTGCACCACTGCTTGTTTGTGTACTCACTTTGTCTCAATCGATTTGATGTTCTTAGGGCAAGCTGTTCCATCCACTCACATGTAAGGCTAAACTAAATGTTTTAGGTTTGAAAGGATGTTTCATTTTGTAGGTTGTAAAGTGACCACAAATGAGCCCCAATATTAAAGCCACTGACAGATAAATTATCTCGTTAAAGCACCTGTCAACGGGTGTTATATATTGAGCATCGAGTGAGCATTCTTGAGGCTGATGTGTTGGAGGCATGACAAATAGATGTAAAGATATGAACTTTGACAAGGGTCAAATTTTGATGGATTGAGTCAATGAAGGAAGAAGGTGACCTGGTGTAATGGATCACAATTTTTTACATCTTGTGGGTGGCCGCATGTGTGCGGGTGTGTGTTGCATTATGGGAAAAAGGTCATGCAGCAGTATCAGTGTGGTGCATTGTTGGAAAACATGCTTTCACTTGAATATTTCTTGACATATTTCTACCTAAACATTGCTGCAGACGAAGATGCAGTGCACTGCAGACACTGCTCAGAAACTGTTTGAGGAAAAGGAGAGTTCAAGCCGCTGAGTTGGCCTTAGTGCTCAGGCTGATAGAACATCTGTGGAATGTGCTGAACAAACTAGTCAAAATTCATGGAGGCCCCACCTCACAACTTACAGGACTAAAATATCTGCTGCTAATGTTTTGATCCAGATACCAGAGCAGATCTGCAGAGATCTTGTGAAGTCTATGGATTGATAGAGAAGCTGATTTTGTAGGACAAGGGGGATGTCTACTGTGATCAGATAAGGTTATTTCTTGCTGTAAAATACGAGATGAACATAAAAAGATCAATGATCAACCAGAAAAGCATTATAAACACTGTGAAGAGTGGGCTGTTTATTCCAAGGCTGTGTTGTACATATAATCAAAATAAACACATTTCAACGATCACCACATTCTAAAACTGCTGTTAAGCTGGAGGAAGTAGGAGCAGCTCAACTTTTTGCAAACTATCCCATAATGCTGCCCTTGTCTCTGTTGACTTATACATGCAAACACATGCAAAATAAATCCTGCTGTCATATCAGGTATAGATCTATAGGTCTCTGTGCACAAAACAAGCTTGTCTTATGTTCCCTGTACATGTAGCATGACTGGCCACAAACTGGCACATTGAGGCATATGTGCAAACTGAGGGATGAGGTGTATAACCTAGGTTGCTAGGTTATGGGAAAGCAGGCGAGAATGATGCCACTCTGTCTGGCATGTTTTTGTTGGATATATTTTAAAGTTTTATAATTTAATGTAAATATTCATCAGATCAATCTATACATTTTACTATTATTTACGTTATTTTTATTGTGGCAAAACACCATCTCACTTTGCTACTATGGCAAGAACAAAGCAGATCGCCACTGCAGGTAAGGCGCCCAGGAAGAAACTGGCCACAAAGGCTGCTCACAAGAGCAGCCACCAGTGCCGCGAATAAACCTCACCGTTGCAGGCCCGGCACTGTGGCTCTGAGAGAGATCTGCCTTTACCAAAAATCCATGGAGTTGCTGATAAGCTTGCTGCCCTTACAGCACCTGGTGTGTGATTATTATTATTATTATTATACGCAATTATAAGTTTTCTTGACCATACATTATTGGAAACTTTCATGACCCTGAAAATGCTGTCTGATTCTGATGACATCACAATTTAGTAATGAAGAGTTGGAGAGAATGGAAGGTTTGCCATGAATCTCTAGCAACACATAGACACCAAGTGAACTGTCTAGAAAGGTCTAGAGGTTGATTGGCTAGGGTAGGGACTATGGCCTTTTAGATTAATGGCCTTGAGCCACAATTACTCAGCATGGAAGTGAGGCCATTGATGCTGAGTTGGTCCAGCTATCTCACCTGAAGGTCCCTAGCTCTTTAGCCATACAGTCCACTGAGTAGTTGAATTAACTGATAAGGTTCTTTTATTGAAAGACCTGGGTGCCCTTCAGTTACCACAAACTCATATTAGTTCTCTTTTCTGTTTAAATTCTGGGTTCAAATCCACAAGTCATCTTTGTCCAGATGGGGTTAACATTCACTACAGAGAGGGCATACATTTTGTACACAATATGATGTCATGTTCCTCAAACATGGCAAATATATGTGTCTCCTCTTCAGAAATAATTCAGAAATTGGTTCCCATCATCTTGCTTTTATCAGGTCGCCAAAGTAAAACATTGGTACAAACCCACTGTTTTTAAACATGACATATTTAACATTTGCTGCTTAGCACAGAATTTGTATTTCTTTTGCAAATTCAGACAACTGAAATATATGAAGTCACATTTTGTTTTTCCCCCATTATGTTACATATCCAGATACTTTATTTGTCACATACACAGTAGTATAAGTACAAAGTGTAGTGAAATGTGCCCCTGAAATTTTGGTGAGACTGTGCAATACTGTTACAATAAATTAAAGAGGAAGACGAAAATTAAGTAGTCTCTGGCAGAAGTTCTACAGGTGAGGAGGCATGTAGCAAAGCTGGAGCAGTGGAGAATCAAACAGCTCATGCCAGTATGATCACTGCGACTCAATGGAGAAAAGTTCTTGAACCTATGTTGATTTTAGCCATGGCAAACTATACAATTTTGTGTTGTGATGGTTAGAAACACCAGATACATGTTAATCCCAAGGGTCACACAAGTGACCAATTTTTCTTTTTCTTCTGGAGGATCCAATATTGTTTCTGTTGAATTTGGTTGAAAAAATTTACTTAAAAAAGAAAAAAAAATGACTGTCTTAATTAAACCATATCAAGATCATGTGACAAGTCAACTGACCAGATCACTTTACTTCCTGTTTGCACCTGTGAAGCTCTATAAAAGAAGGTAATTAAAAGATCTCAATTGACAGAAAACACTATCATATTTGGTACATATACTCTAGAAGGCGTCTACTACTGATATATGTTGAAAAGTACACTCCTGTTTATATATTTTGCTTAGGAGAGGCACATATACGCTAACAGTCACAAATACCACTCCATCTCATACCAAGCGGGCATACCATGCTCCCTCTCCTCCTCGCCGGGCTGATACCACTCCAGGTCCTTCCTCTTTATCTGTGTTAAATGAGATCCCACAGTAACAAACAGAGAGCTCCTATTTAAAACATTTCCAACAGGGACAAAAACACAGTAACAAACAGAGAGCTCCTATTTAAAACATTTCCAACAGGGACAGGGTTTTTAAAAGATCCAAATGCCCAGTTGCATCAAGCACTCCTGATTTTGTGACCTACAGACCAACAGCTGCAGAGTGCATCAAACAAACCAATCCTGATCCGCTTGATTTGTTTTCGCTGATGTATCCTCCCACCCTAAGGGAACTCACAAATGAAATGTCTCCATACAGAACAAAGGCAAAATGCTTGACCTGACCATGATCTGCTGACTTTCTATGGGGTACTGCTTACATCTGGGTACAGTTGTGTGCCATGGCGCCACATGTTTTGGTCATTAGACCCTGATGTCTACAACAAAGCCATCTCCAATGCAATGACAAGGAATAGGTTGGGTCAACTCTGACATCCACTGCAAACTCCACGAGCGCATGTGTGCTTTCCAAAAGTTCAACATCACCAATTTTCCTCCATGAAGAACAAAGTCAGCTGCCTTAATGACTTTCAGCCTGTTGCACTAACCTCCATCACAATGAAGCCCTTTGAAAAGCTGGTAATGGGATACATCATGAGGTCCATTCCGACCAATCTGGACCCCCCTCAATTTGCATACCATTACACTAGATCTACTGAAGACACCATGTAACACATTATTTACACCACCCTGGCTCACCTGGACAACAAGAACTGCTATGCCAGACTGTTGTTTGTGGATATCAGCTCCGCATTTAACATGGTTATCCCCTCCAAACTGATCAAGAAGCTGCTGCGACTGGGACTCGGTGCTTCTCTACACAACTGGGTTCGATACAGCATCAGCAAAAACACCACAATGATCTCAACACTGGTATGCCCTAAAGAAGCGTTCTAAGCCCAATGCAGTACTCCTTGTTAACACACAACTCTATGTCCAAACACAACACCATCATCAAGTTTGCTGATGATACCACCATTGTGGGCTTGATCAGCAACAACGACGAGATGGCCTACAGAGAGAAGGTGAGACGGCCTACAGAGAGAAGGTGAGACTCTTGGCAGAGTGGTGTCAGGAGAACAATCTCTCTCTCAACATCAGCAAAACTAAAGAGATGGTACTGGATTGTAGGAGGCAGGGTGCCCCCTCCGTCTATATCGGAAGAGGTGCTGTGGAGAGCCTCAGCAGCTGGGGTGTCCACCTCTCTCCACACCAGCTTCTACAGGTGCGTTGTGGAGGCCATTCTCACAGGGAGTGTTGCGTCTTGGTATGGCAGCTGCACTGCTCAGAAGAAGAAGACTCTGCAGAGGGTGGTAAAAACGGTCCAGAGAATCATAGACACTCCACTCCCTGCAATAACAGACATCTACAGCACGCGCTGTCTCAGGAAAACTAAGAACAACATGAAAGATCCTAGCCACCCTTCACTGCCAGTATTCATTTTACTGTCATCCGACAGGAGACTCAGGACAATTCACACACACACAACACGATTCAGGAACAGTTTTTATCCCAGTGCCATCAGACTATTCAACACACAGTAACTGTGTTCCTCTCTCTGTGTGCAATAAATCTGTTCTTCACCCTATGTGTAATACAGCAGCGCACAATTCACACTGACAGTTCACATTATGCAATTTAGCCTGTGATTATTGTTGCTGCACTGCTGTCTTTTATATCTTTTATGTCTCTTATGTCTTATGTTCTGTCTGCGAAGAGGGTATTCAAGTAAGCATTTCACTGTTCTCTGTACACTGTACTTTGTGCATCTGACAATAAACCTCAGCTTCAACTAGTATGAAGGAAAGACAACAATATGGTGACCACAGCATCAAAAAAGTTTTCTGTGGTTCCTGTCAATAGAAGGAATAAGGAGAAACAAGGCTACTACAAAGTTCTACAGCCCCCACGTGTCTTTGAGTACAAAAACATGGGGGATGTTGATCTGCGTGATCTCAATGTGTCCAGATACATGGCAGTAATAACGTTAAAGAAATGGTGGTGGCCAATCTGTTCTTGGAAACTTCACAGCACAATGGTCAACAACTGGCTGTTGTTCAGAGATGTGATGGTGAGTGAATATGACCTCTTGCCTTTTCAGCGATGTGTAGCAATGAATCTCTCAAAAAGGTTTGACAAACCAGCATTTACCCAAGGCAGACCACCAGCTATGAGAATGTCAGTCTGCAAAAATGATCATGGAAAAGATCGCTGGCCTGAGATAACAAAATGGTCAGTCAACGAACGTTTAGTTTAAGTTCAGTCATTGAAAGTTTTTTGCATTTTCTAAGTGTTATGAGTTACCCACAAGATAAATAAAAAAAGACTACAGCTGTTACAGCTGAGTCTGTGGGTCTGTTGGTGGGGCGATGTTGCAGGGAATGGGAATGAGAGTTGAGAAGGGCAAGGGAGGGGGGTAAAAATGTCCCTGCTGTTAAGAGTGCTATCCAGTTATGTTAGATTACGATATCTCTGTAAAATAACAAAAAATTTAAAGACTTCAATTAACCACCATGTTAAAGTGTGTGGTATGATATTTTTGTTATATGCACAATAATATAGTTATGAGCAAAAAACTTAACCATATCTCATTATTCTGTGCTTAGTGGGCAATGCCATCACTACTTTCATTTTAAGATTTCAAGAGTTCAAATATACTTTATTGACCAATTTAAATGAATTTTCCCATAAAAAGGACTATGTTGTTCCCGTCGGTTACAACTGTATAAATCAACAATTAAACCCTAATAAAATTAAAAAGTGCATAATGTTTGTGCATTTGGAAGGTCCCAGGACTAAAATCTATGTACTGAAATTTTCAGAAAAAAATTTGGATTAAATGGGTTTAATAACTGATATATAATACAGACAGAAATATTGTCAAATACTGGCACCAGTGTTCCATGGTCATGGGCACAAAACCGAATGGCCAAGTAGATCAGCAGACATATCATCATATTGCCAGATGTACTGTAGCTGTAGCTCACAACCCAAAACTACTTCAAAGATAAGCACATATCACACAGCGCTGGCCAAAATATTTAATCTTTAATGCAGACCCTACTATTATAATATATAATAGAAGCAGCCAAACGTCGCTCTTAACATAATGTGAAATATACACTGATCATCCACCAGATAGAAACAACTGACTGCTCTTAGTAGGTGTTTTTAGTTTCTGCTCTCCTAGGTTATGAATGGCTATGGGCCACATCACACCCCGGACATTTCTCAACAACATTTTTAGAATGGAACTGCAGCAGTGTTTGTATCTAAAGCTAAATCTGTGCTTTGACTGGATGTGCTGGATGTTGCATTAAGCCTTTTGAAGAAACTGCCTCCAAAAAAAAGACAGCTGGTATATATACACTGTGTAATGGCAGGCCCTCTACAGATATAATGTAGAGCTGACCCAGAACCTCAAACAGGGAACCAACCAGTGGCGGTATCTATAAGACTAAAGGTGAAACAATGTTTCACTAAGATAAATAATGCAAAACAAACTTCATAACTATCACTTCTTTATTGGTGTGAAACAAAAAAATTTTTCATAAAAATAAGGTTGCTCTCCTAATTTCAGCCCCTCAACACTGTAACAGAGAATTTCAGTGAAACATGTGTCACTAGCGTCCCCATTCATTTCAATGTGAATCTTTTCAGGCCTTGGCGGCTTGTGGATTTTCCAGGTTTCAATGGACTCTAATGGTATATAAGTCCCACCCGTGAAGCAAGATTGCCTACTGTGTTAGGGTAGCTCTCCACTTCAAAATGACTGACACAACACTGTGCTAATCACCACCTTTGTTTTCACTTCATTCCATTTTATGTACTGAGCACTGACCTTGAGTGTGAGACTGAAGCTTCATACATAACAAAACGTGTAACATATTATTTACTAGCATTTATTAATAATATTTATTTTTATTTTACATTTTATTATTCGTCTACTATTGCACAGAAGGAAGGACATTAGCTTGTTAGCTTGACTGCCTGCTAGCGATCCCAACCACCACTCAGCCAAGCTGGAACTCAGCCAAGCTGGAGTGATTAACAACTTCACCAAGAAGACCAGGAGGGTAGAATTAACTTATAAGGTGAGAAATCTTTAGAAATATTGTTAATTATGTACTGTTGAAATAAACATTACTATTACGTGTTTGTAAAATATGCACAATAAAATACTTTTGTATTTTGTAGTGATTTAACACTAACTATGGGGAGATTGAGGGAAGAGCAGGAAAGAGAAGATACATCAAAATGTGAGGCAGCAAAAGCAGAACATGGAGGTGAAGGTACTGCACGGTGAGGTACTGAGTTTGTTTCACAACACGCACCGGGGATGAAGGGTATTGACCAGGAGCCACCACTGGTATACAGTCATGGCATATTCCACAAGAAAATATTCATACTGCCACAAAGTCAGTACAGACCCAGCCTTTTAATATATGATCTGAATGTCATTGTCAACGAAACAGAACATGACCCAGTAGAGATATGTTCCTTCTTGCATTTCTGTCCATTATAATCGGTGAATGCACTGAGGCACAGTTTACAATGCAGTGACCCTCGTCTTCACTGTAATCACTCTGGACACACGGTATTCAAATGCTCAACAAGAATGAAAGAGACATCCGAGCTTGAACTATTCACTATATACACTGTTCTCAAAGGCAGGGAGGAGAAGGGTTATTTACAGAAGCTTAGGCTTAAGGGCAGTTAGCGAACAGGCTAACTCGCCACTGTACCAGGCTCTTCCTGCTCATTTGCATGAAGACCAGGGAACACAATAGGCGACCAGTATACATCTCCTTTTTGGCAGAGGGGAAGAGAAGGGATCCCCTGACTCTGGGATTACCCTATTATAGCTGAGATGTCTCGCTAAGCCCCAAACACTGACACATATTCCTGTCCTACGGCCCATTCGCTTTCAAACACATCTTGTCAGGAGGGCTTACCAAAATCTACATAATCCCCTCTCTCATCACAATTAAAGATATCAGTGAACAATGAAATTGCTTGCTCTCTGGTTTGTTTCATCTGGCTTTAGAGTGAGGGGTAATGGGAATATGGCAACTCTCCATTCAGAGGGTCCGCTACAATTGTGAAACTTACAGGATAAGGCTGTAATAGCTGGCAAAATGGCCAGTGACCTTTCTGCCTAAAAGTAGCCTCAGAGGTTTAAAAACAGTAATGACTGTAACAAACATTCTCTATGAACAAGGTTATTCATCAACATAGCATATTGTTTAAGTTACACCACACCAAGCGTAACCTGTGTTTCTGTTCACTCAGGTTCTAACAGTGTCTGTTTCATTTAACTAAAGACTTTAAAGACACAGATTCAGTATCTACTCATTTATCACTCAAATGCATTTGCCTTTCACTGACCACTCGTATCCTGAGTTGACAAAGCAAAACAACAGGTAGGTAGTCATCATGCTATAGTGGATCAATAAGAACATTTCAGATCTTGATATTTTGTTTGTAGCCTATCAGAAATGTAATTCAAATCAGTTTAAAGTCAAAGGCCCACAACCTAATGCTCTAGAACAAATGTCTGCAAACACCAAAGCTGGGCACAAGACATTCTTGCGATTCTTCACCATGCACACTGCTCCTGAATTTTCTCTCAGATTCACACTGTTCTAGAATCTTCTCCTATTTCAACCTGTTCATGAGTGCACACTCTTCATGAGTGTCTTGTTCATGAGTGTCTTCCTTTCTCGCCCTTCTAGAATCTTCTCCCCAGTAAAATTGTTTGAAAATATTCTGCCCATTCATGCTTATAGGTTCTTAGTGCTAGAATGCCCCCCTGTTCTATTCTAGAAGGTCCCCCCCCCCATTCACACGGTGCTAGAGTTTTCTATATATTAATATTGTTCAGCCCATTCTAGACCATTCGCTGACATTCACATTGTTCTAGAGCTTGATCCCATTCACATTGTTCTAAAGTGTCCTCCCCTGTTCACACGGTTCAAGAATCTGCTCAGATTAGACCTGTCTGGTTAATTCATGTAGGTTTTCAGTGTGTACTTTTGTGCCCTTACTGTTCTAGATAATTCTCCCTGGTTCACAGAGTGTACACTGAGACAGAATGCACTGTCACAATGATACTGTTCCAGAATGTTCTTCTGCATTCACATTGTTCTAGAATGTTTTCCCCTGTTAAGACTTATCTGGAGTTTTAAAACAACCTGCCGTATCAATGCTATTAAATAATGTTCTCTCCTTAGATTTAGCCCAGAGTTAAACTGAGCTATCCATGGACTTCTCAAATACAAATTCTTTCTTAGCAACTGTTGCAAGGTTGGACAAGCTTTACAGAATCCCTGTTAACTTATTAAGATTCTGTAATCTCATATTCTAAAATATACTTAATATTTCAGATGACGATATATCTGTATACGCATGTGAAAGGTTTGGATCTCACCCTAACAGCACTGTAACAAGTTCGTTGTTTCCGATTAGTTTTAGTTATCAACAATAAAATAATCCAGTTCAGTTGGAGAGCATCTATGTCGCAAATCTGAATTGCAACCTGAGAACCTTAAGTTCATCATGGGATGTTTGTAAACCTTCAGTAAAGCTCGTGCAAGTTTGTAACTGCTGCTACGAAAGAGCACATTCGTGGACAGTACATGGACATTTCAGCTGGTCTTAATTCGGGTTAACTCACTGCTATTTCTGCCATTTAAACTATTCCTCTGTCTTGACGGATTTGTGTTTTGTGTTGTCCATTTGAAGCAAAAAAGATTTTACTAATATTTTACATATCTTACATCGTGATATTCGTCTGAATAATGACTTGTCAGACACAATAAAAACAAACAGTACATTCAACAATAAATATATCTTTAATATAGAGACATGTGGACATGTACATGTAACTCTAGCAGTGGATATTAACAAGTTAAATTAGAAGTCTCAGGGTGTATCAGAAGTCAGAAACATTAACTTTGATACGCTTAAATTGGTTACATAGTTCAAACTGGTTGCAATGTAGGACCCAACACTACCATACATACAGCCTGTTTCAGTAGGGTGTTTTAGTAAAGTCGCTATTAAGTGTAAACAGGAAGCTCTCAGAGAGTTCATCAGGTACAAGAACACAGTGTTGAAAGACTGAAGACAAATTGCTGAGATGGCCTGCCCAGTGACCCTCACCATTCAGGGGGCTAAAGAGTCAAAGGCTGCTGACTGATGACTTGTGACCTTGATAAAGGGGGTACTAAAGCCCACAGGATTCTTAAGCATGTGATTCATTGCTAAAGAGGGAGTGTTGGCTTAACATATAATTAACATCTAATAAATCCATGATTGTTTGTCAACACTCCTACCTTTATTTTCCCGACCTAATAATCTACAGTCATCCTGCAGGCAGTCACCGGCCAGATATCATCTTAAGCTGCTTGTTCAAATGCTGCGGCCTGGCCAGACGAACAGAAGGTCTTCTCTCATTTACACTCACATAAATGCACAAGGTCTAATCTACTGCCAGCTAGGCCTACGCGAACACGTGGTTCAACCTGCAACAGCTCAGTCAGGCTAAGCCATCCATCTTCAGCTAGTCACTACAAGTCACCCCTAGACATTCAGTGCAAAACTCAGTACAAATGGACTGCCTCTCCTATCTGCACTGTTATTGTGTATAACAACACAAAGCCTGCCATTAGAGAGTTCAGGAAGCTGATAAATAAGAATGGAAAAGCTTTGTGTGTGCAGAGGACGCACACTCATAAACAACGAGAGAGAAATGATGAATAGAATTCAAAGGGCCGCGGAGTAGTTGCAAAGACAACTAAACTATGAGCGAACGCTGACTGTAATTACTAAGGGGGAAGAAAGACAGAGAAATAATTAAACAAGTGAATCACTTACACAAGCTCATTAAAGCTCATGCTATCCTCTTTATTTTCCTTTTAGTTTAAGGGAGACAAAAGAGGGACGATATCCCATTAAATGTTGTTTTCTCATCCCATTCATTTGAACCAGTACTAAAGTGCTGGTGTTTTCCTCTGGATTAAAGTTTGACCACACTCTAACGGAAAATGATTCGCCTCTTTGAAGGCTAAAGAATCGAACACGCATACACATGCACACAGAGAAATAAGAGAGCATAGCATAGAAATAGCAGGAAACAGAGGGATATAGGTACTATTACACTGTCAAGGTGTGTATTGAGGAGCAACGTGGATGTAGGAGTGTGTGTGTGTGTTCTTGTTGTGAGGTAATGTCGGGCTCTCCCCAAGCTCGGCATGCAGATAGGAACCACCAGGGGTAGCAGCAGGGAGCAGGCGTGTGTGATTTATGGCTAGCAGTGGGCTGATAAGGAGGCTCCCTTCATTTAAGGCCTTATCACCCACCCTAAAGAAAGGCCACAATTTGCCACGTTCTTTAAAGCCCCAGATGCTACTAATCTTTCTGAGCTTGCAGACAATCTGCCTCAGTAAAAACTATAGATCACTCACACATCTAAGTGATCTCGGCCTCCACTTTCCCCTCCGGCAGAGACGCTGCACTAACCAGCTAGGAAGACATGAGAAATACACACACATACACAAACCTGATTTCAGAGAACACTGTTCACATGGACCTGTATAAAAGATACACAGAACACATTACATTCAGGAAAAGCCGTCCTAGCCATTAGTTCCTTATTGAACACTGGCACAGGGAGAAGGTGTATTTGTCCAAGCCCTCATCCCTACCCCTTTTAATTGTACCATTTTAGTATCATTTTAGATAAATACGTATTACACTGCAGGGCAAAACTTCAGTCATATACTAATGTATTGGCACCTCGGGGGAAATGAAATGTTTTTGTTGTTATTCTAAGAAAAACATTAAGCCCACACTTTCTAAAGAGAGCAAACCTCTAACAAACACAAAATGTGGATGGAGAGAAGTCTTTTTTTACATGTTTAATTCAGCAACTAAATAGAAATTGTGCACAACAATATGAAGAAAAAATACCATATTTGTTTTGGTTTTTTTTAGTGTTAACTGTTTTTCACTTAATGCAACATGTATTCTCCAGGCAGCTTATACACTTGACTGTATCCTTGGATGTTAGGTACAGAAGTACAAAAGTACTTCCAAAACACCTAATCATACCGGGCTGCTTTTTCACATGGCCCAAACTTTTTAATGTAGCTTGATTCTTACATTCAGACAATTTGAGAGTCCAAGTTTATTAAGAACTGATGAAGCTTCATTGAATTTTAAGTTACCATTATGCCCAAGTTAGGCCTAAGCATTCATTGCAAGCAGCTATCATCACACAGCATTTGCATTCAGGCTTGTTTTCTGGGTAGCATGTTTTTTAACCACCTCGGTGTAATTATTTATTAGGGTATGCCTCAGAATTAGGTCAGGAAAGGAAACTTTGTTAATAAAACTGAAAAAATCATGAAATGAACTTTCCTGGAAAAAGCATTTGTACCTTCATGTTTGCGTTTCATGAAATGTTTGGACATTTATTCACTGTTTCTATGTACATTATTAGAAAATTGTTACATTATTGGA
The DNA here is from genome assembly GCA_037974465.1 of Brachypetersius altus. Lineage (NCBI taxonomy): Eukaryota > Metazoa > Chordata > Actinopteri > Characiformes > Alestidae > Brachypetersius > Brachypetersius altus. Next base: position 8,095,088 of record JBBPDB010000108.1, read on the forward strand.
CTCCAACAATAACAGTTCAGTCAAAAATGTAAAACAACTGAGCTCCTAAAGTGAATATGGTACAAGAATGAATAGGAAACACTAAAAAAAATGTGCAAATTGTAAAAGTGAGTTAAACATGCAAACCAACAATAGCACATTTATTTAAGACAACATCAAAACAATATTTCTAATCTAAATTTTGCCGTATGAAGAAAGGTAGTTAATAAGAAACTCACTCAAAAAGATGGATTCAAAGACGTCTTCGACATGATGTTCAAAAATTGTTTTAACTATGATATAGCAACCTTGGGTGGTCCAGCTCATAATCAATACTAATCACAAATATAATTACATTCTGAAGATTAGGAGATTAATTGACTGATTGAAGGTTTGTATTCCCTTCATATCTGATCGAAATCATCTTTGGACATCACTGAAGCTGGAACAACAACAACAAAAACGCAAAGAAAATGCATGAATGTCACGGCAAGGTTCACATGCCATATGGAGATATATCAAGCAGCCAATACATCAATTTCCACACTTAGGAAAAAAAAAGAAAAATACTTTATCTGGGTGACATTGTGCTGAAGAATAAAATCACCTCTCTTATCTCCTTAAGAATTTATTTTCTGTTTTTGAACCATTTATCATCTCATAATATTTAGCTCGAAGCAAAATCTTATTAATGTTATTAAATAGAGGCCACCGCTTTGACCTAATGTTCAGATTAAGGGTTAAAAAATGATCAATAATGCATTTTCGAAACTGTACGTACATTAGAATTAGGAAATAAGCAAGTCACTTGAAGTCACTTGAATGGACTGTATTGTGGACTGTATTGTGTTTGGATTGTATTGTGTTAATCTGTATGTGTGTACGCTAAACCACTCATCAAGGAAACACTTTGTTGGTTCCCTAGTGTACAGGTGTGTGTCTGCTTCCCCATTTTTTTATTTATTCTGAATCGTTGCTATCATATCTTTCAATTGGATGTTATAAGATGCACTGAATATGTTTGTGTTTGTGTGACTGTTATTAGCACATTTTTTAAATTTTTTAAGAGAATGAGAGAGAAGAAGAAAGAGAGAGAGAGAGAGAGAGAGAGAGAGAGAGAGAGAGAGAGAGAGAGAGAGAGAGAGAGAGAGAGAGAG
>JBBPDB010000108.1:8096323-8111389 GCA_037974465.1 Brachypetersius altus
TTAGCACATTTTTGAAATTTTTTAAGAGAATGAGAGAGAAAAAGAAAGAGAGAGAGAGAAAGAGAGAGAGAGAGAGAGAGAGAGAGAGAGAGAGAGAGAGAGAGAGAGAGAGAGATAATGCCCTCAAACTGGTATAAGAAAGAAGACATTTCATAGAAAATGTGAGACATCCAATGAATTTATCACGTACTTCCCATGTACGTGTCCACCACAGTGCTCTGAGATTCCTTCAGAAACTGCTCTAAATGTGACAACACTCATTTCGATTCAGCTGTGCCTGCCCTCATGGACTGTCTGGCAATGAGGCCACAGGACGTGTAACAGCCTTTCCACAATGCTTCAGCAACTATAGACAGTCTGCAATGCCTTAGTCTATGAACTCATCCGGGGATACTAACAAGCTTTATGTATGAAACTATATGACTTTTTGTGAAATAAACAGCAAAAAAATCTTCCTTCCTCCTATGAAGTGTTTGTATATTCCAGTCATATATTCTCTGTGTTTTTACAAGTGTAATTAGTCTATGAGAGGCAGCAGTGTATTTTTCCATTCTTTAAGTATTCATGAAAGCCAGTGATCTGACAAATGGAATTTTTCGGCTCTGCAGCACCCTGCCTCATGCACACCGTCTCTCAGCTGATAATCCTGTTTATGTATCAGTCTGCCTTACGCAGGCCAGGTGGAAGACCCCCTGCTGCCAGCCGTCTAAACATTTACACACATACACGCATACACACACACAATGAAAGATGAAGAGAAATGTCACATATTCTCACATATCATATATAACAAATGAATGAAAAGAGGAAACATTAAAAAGAAACACAATAAAGGAAATGTGCCATGAAGGAAATAATACAAATGAATGCATGAATGAAAGAATGAACGAACGAACGAATGAATGAATGAATGAATGAATGAATGAATGGATGGATGAACGAACGAATGAATGAATGAATGAATGAATGAACGAATGAATGAACAAATGAACGAATGAGCGAATGAATGTTCATGATTAAAGTAGGACTGTACATACAGATCTACAGTGAGTACAGAAAAAAGAAAAAAGAATCACCCCCTTCAAAATAATCACATTCTGTTGCTTTGCAGCACGAAAATTAAGACACACACACAAAATAAAATCCAGCTATGTTTGGATTTTATATTTGCAGCTATGCAATTTATAACATCCAAGTGAAAGATATGGTAGCAACAAGTTTTAAAAAGTATTTTAAAATGTAGAAACACGGAAATGTAGGATCACTCCCTGTGTTAGTGCCAACTTTTGCTTTAATTACTGCTTTGAGCCTGGTGCGATATTTCTGTACCAACTTTGCACATCTAGACCATGTAATATTTGTCCACTATTGTTTACAATGCTGTTTAAGCTCAGTCAAATAGGAAGGTAACCATTGGTGAACTGTAATCTTCAAGTAATTCCACAGATTTTCAGTAGTGTTTAAGTCTAGGTTCTGACTAGGTTTCACACTGACATTCACCTTTTTCTCCTTCAGCCAATGTGAGGTCAGTTTTGCTGTGGGGTGTGATGTCGGAAGGCGAATCTTTTCCCTACTGACAACATTTCAGCAGATGGCAACAGATTTTCTTCAGGATGGTATTTTGCCTCATATGTTTTTCCTTCTATATTGACAAGTGCCCCAGTCCCTGTTGCAGAGTATGCTGCCACCACCATACTTTACTGTAGGTGTTTTTTGGATGATGAGCTCTATTGACCTTCTGCCAGATATACTGTTCAATGTTGAAGCTGATGATTCCAAGGTACATTTCTGCTAATCTCAGTCAAGGCTTAATGTGGCCTTTCTTCAGGAGATTTTTTTTGCAACCCTCCCATTCAGCCCACTTGTGAAATCACTTTTTTCCATAAACTCTTTTTACCACACAGTCTTCACTTCTAAATCATCGACTTTACAGTGTTCTTAGGGCTAGATAAAGCCTTCTAATTATGTTTGTATCCTTCTCCTGAGTCGTGTCTGTCCACAACATTATCCCTGAGATCTGTTATCGCTGCCTTGCCACCCTGCCACCCATATTTGATTGTTTGCTTTCAGTTACACTAAGTACTGGAATACTCTAGGAACAGCTGTTTTTAGGCTGAACTAATCAAAACAATTACAGTTGATCACAGATAGAAGCCAATTAGCTTGGTGTGCAATGGAGGTGATTGGTTACACCTGTATGAGTTTATAAGTATTTTTATGAAGGTGGTGATCTTTTTTCATTTCAGTGATTCCGAGTGTTTGATTTGTTTTGGGGGTTTTTTTTATCTTTCACACAGATGTTATAAGGTGCATTAAGGTTTTTTGTGTGTTTGTCATTTAAGGTTACAGAGCAACAAATATGAGTATTTTCAAGGGAGGTTTACCCACACAATCCAAATCCACACAATTCAATCCAAAACACCATCCATTCCCTAACTACAGGGGACAGTCTCCCTGGAGCAACTTGGGGTTAAGAGTCTTTCTCAGGAACCCAGTGGTGGTGCTGAAGGTAGGATTTGAACCCATGATCTCTTGGTACAGAGGCAGATATCCTACCCGCTAGGCCGGCATTTTCTGTCTACGGAGGTGAGGGTCACCATATAAGTAACATGATTTGCTCCTGAATGGGCCAAATGTGAATTAAATACCAAAAGTAAGAGGTAACTGGCTATTAAGCACAAAAAGTCATACATCACTGGTAGTTTAGTACAAGTGTAGCTGCAGCATTCAACTGCAGAAATGCAGCCTTCAAACACAAAAAAACACCTGCTTTATGTTATTTACATCTCAATAATAATCACAATAATACATTACAATAATGGATTATCTGACTGTATGTTTTGACCAAAAAAACAAAAATAAAATTTGCTGCACATTTGAAATGGATACAAACAGAAACAAAATTGAGCATTAAAAGTGGCATGATGGCATGAAGTACATATACTATGCTGTAAGTCACAGCCATGTCTCAGGTGCCACATAAGTCACTAGGGAGCAGAGCCTGGCACCTCCCAATCTTCCTGTTTTTTCTGGCACTTTGGTTTCTCTCACTTACCAGTAACACCTGTTCTGCATTTTTCCCTCTTGTTTTATATTCAGCCTGAGCTGAAATCTATTGTCTTTTCACCACCGTCCCTTTCTAACTCTCACAGATTTCTTAAAACTGTACTCCTCTTCGACACAGAAAGTGCTGACCAGATTGAATGAAGCTGCTGGGCCTGGTGTCTCTTAGGCATGTGCTAAAACTGTAAGCTTGGCAGTTCCTTCTTTACTCTGATCGAGGAGTCCATTCATGGCAGGGCCTAGTGCTCCCCAAGCCTTCTCTCACTACATCATGGAGGGTCTAGGCACTGTATCTGGCTCTCCATTAATGAACTGCTTCTGTTATATAGTCACCAAGCTGCTCTAGTGGCATTTGTTTAGGTCCCATATTGTGCTAAAGTTGATTTATCCTCAACTTTGTGAATCTGTGCCAGTCTGAGACTTCACCTACTCCTGCTGTTATCAGCATCAGTTTTTTTGCATCCTCATTTGCATTTCTTACCTCAAAATGTGTCTCCTTGAAACACACCATGCACCATGACACTGAGATACCTATATTATTCCAGTTTTCCTGTATTTGGACCAATGTTTCTGCTGGTAAATCTGATTCTGTATTCAAAAATGTGGTTATAGAAGTGTCTACAGAAGGTGTCAGATATCTATGCTGATGTGACAATATGTTTTAAAGATCTTACAATGCTCATCTTTAACCATTATTAAAGGGTATTATTTTCAAAAAGCCTTGTAAACGTATTTAAAGAACACTCCGTAGAGAGACTTTAGTAGACACTGTATTATATACAGAAAAACCCAGAAGCATTTGCTGATTCAGTCATGTGCAGATTTATTCTTTGAACCCAACTAATAATTGCTTGCAGAAACAAATTCACCGAAACCGCAAATATCCTCCGCTTTATTTTTGCTTTTTTCATGTCAATCTATAATTTTTCATGCATTTTAGTGCAAAATTATTGCTAATTTTGTAACATAAATATATTGACATAAATACAACTACATTTCCATATAACATATAACCGTATAAATTTATCTGTACTGTCGAGAACACAAAGATAGTGTGTCTTCAATTACCGCATCAGAACAGTTTTTCGAGTATCCTCATGTTTTTCATTTTGTTCTTCTTAAAGCCCTGTATTTTTTTTTTACAGTAAATTAAATTCATTTATTACTGTATTTAACCTGCTTATACCAAAGAAAACAACAGCGCATACCCAGAAAACGCGCTTGCATGAACTACGTTTGCATTTATTTCTTGTTTTCTGAATGCGTCACTCCAAAATATGTCAGGTAAAATATTTAATAAAGATAGTTAACAGCAGTGGCATGAAGGGCAGATTATGAATTAATAAAATATAATCAAAATGTTCATGTGCAGTGAAGGTGATGCACAGTTAAATGATTGAAAGAACTAAGCACATTAATGACTGAATGAATTAATGAATGCATTAATGAATACCAATGTTTGATGCACTCATGTTCGCACATAGATGAACACGCACACACAAACACTGCCTGCTCTCTTCTATACAGGGGACTCAAGGCTACATTGAGGTTATATCTGCCCGCCTCAAATACTTCAAACAACTGCAGGTCATCCCTGTGGCTCCCTGTGCCTTGGCCTTCACTGTCCATGTGTATTATAACACGTCGGCCAGGCCTTTCATCAGCTGCTGGACTCCAGTGCCATGGTCACATTCATAATGAAGATAGGAGCTCTGAATAGGCCAAGCTGAGAGTGAAGAAAGGCTGAGAGAGCGTAGGTCACAGACATCTGCACGCCCTCTATTCTCCAACACCCAGCTCTATTATACTCCACCTTTATAACTAGCCTTCCCTGACCCATGCATGACTCCTCTCTGTGTGTGCACTATGTTTCATCTTCATGGACCCGACACCTTAGGAATCACTGGAGGACTTATCGCAATCCTTAAGCCACATTGCAACACATTACAATATACTGTGATTTATTTGCATTGGCAATGCATGGAAGGGGAAGTTTTAAGGGGGAAATCTAAGGGACTGAGCTAATTTCTGTTGAACCAACCTTAGTCATTATGTTTGCTGTGTTATTATTAACTAAACAAATCTATAGGGACAGCTGCAAACAGAGGAGCCAACCCATCTTCTTTTTCCTTTCACTGCTCATCTCTCTCTCTCTCTGTGGCTCAGCTCTGCTCATGGCAGAACTTTGTTTGAATTGGCAGCACGATGGCCTTCTGGCCAATCACATGTGAGAATATAGGATTATAGGAGGGCAGACTGTAATCAGCAAGCATAAAAACAACAAGAACAAAAGTCAATCAATCAATCAATCAATCAATCAATCAAAATAATGGACTATGATGTTCCACATCACATGTCACAATAATACACATTAACTTATAAATCATGCATCCTTGCACCTGTGTCGGCTTTATCAGTATGTCCTGATTATTAAAGTGGCCTAATCAACAGGCTTTGATTTAAAGAAATGAGTTCTATAGCACATTAAGCACTTGTTTCGTAGCATTTCCATACTGTAGCCTATGCACCACTATTCAAACAGTTAAATGGTTGAATCGAAATCACCGCAGATCGATCGTAAGGAGGCAGGGGTCAAGTAAAGTTTATTTTACTTGCATTGATTGTAATACAGGTACACCCAGTAGAGCTGTAAGTCACATTAAGTGTCTCTAAGCAACAGAATGGGTAGGATAATAAATTCATACCAAGAATGTATGTGAGGTGCCATGAGGATTTCATACATTAGCCACCTAGTGAAAGTTCTTCTGTCTACATAAAAAATATAGAAAGGGCCACAGCCACAGCCTACTCACTCCACCACACCCAACCCCACCCCCTTTTCTGCAGTCCGAGCTTGACGAGTCTGATGACAGAGTCACCTTTTAAGGGTTTGTATTGTAGGGCCGTTCCTTAGGGAGGGGGTCTTCAGTCCCCGTGATCTGGCTTGATGGCAGGGCAAAATGAGCAAGGGAGTTTCCCCTCTCTCAGGGGATGCACACAACCTTCTGAACCTTATGGCTTCCCATATTCACTTCAGCTGGCTGTCCAACTGTAGTTGAACCTCTGTTTGTCTTTTTCAATTCCTCTCTCTGCTCAGTCTCCATCCATGTCTCTATCCTCTTTCCTTACCTAAATGCATACACAAACACACACACGCGCACACACACGCACCACCTGCCTGCTTGCCTGACAGACAGACAGACTGATGTTATCAGTGGTGCATCTCCAGCTCTGGGGCCTCAATCATCGTGCACAAACAGCCCAGCGCTCCCCACCCAGCCTCCCACAGCCCGCCTCTGCCTCTCCCGCCACCGATAAGCGCCAATATCAGTGACGGAACATATTTTATGTATGAAATGCAGCGCACGACAAGCAGTCAAGCATTAGGTTTGTTTAAATAGATGATGTTTATCAGGTATTCTCTTTTCAACACAGAGTTTGGCATTGTTCTCTGTCTTATTCTCTCTCCTTCTTTTTCTCTCATCATCCTCATAAACTGCATGCTCCTCTCAGCATCTTCTAGAGGACTTCCAGGGTGACAGTTCCAATGAAAATACTAAAAAAAGTACAACTATGTTTTAATTATGGCCAGATTTAGCATTATTATATGTATTTTGACGGCAAAAACCTCTTTTTTTTCTCCGCATACAAATGTATTTTGGGGGTGCAGACAGCCCCAGATTAGGAACCTGAGATTTCACCCGTCATGAAGGAGACACCCCACCCCCCACCATCTGCAGGCTGTTGTTAACATCAGATATTGGATGACTTTCCATTTAGGGCTCAGGCTATGGTTGTCAGTTTTTGCCAACATTTTTGTGACGAATGAAATAAAATCTCAGAAATGCCATAAGATCACCTGACATAATAGTTTGTGCAGAGACGTGGGATGAAAAATTTCTGTCCCCTTTACCTGCAAGGCAAACTACTCTTTTACAATACTTCTTGAATCTGAGAATGACCCAATGGCCCAATATGGTGTTGGTGCACACATCACTGTGAAATAAAAGAAATTCATCGGACCAGTTAACCTTCTTTAATTGGTCTGAGGTTCTAATGCTCACATACCCATTATGCGCACTTTCGACAGTGAAGAGAGGTTAGCATCAATGCTCTGACTGGTCTGTTGTTATGCAGTCCCATACTCTACAGCAGTGGTCCACAACCCCATGTGGTACATGGATGTTACCCGTGTTCTGTTGTCGCTCGTTGTTATGAAAATGCTGTTAATAAAGCTGCGAGTCCACATTGGATATACGTTTATTATTGTATTTTAAAGATACCCCGTTATTATACATTTAAAATATCCCCATTTTTATACGTATCATTTATTTGTATAAATACGTATACGTATATTAATCTACCACTCCTTAAAGGCCAGGCCGTGAAAATAATTTCTGATATTAAACCGGTCCGTGACCAAATAAAGGTTGGGGACCACTGCACTACAGGATGCAAAGCAATGTGTTATGACACCTTCCTCCTGTAACCAGCATTAACAATTTGGTCACAATAGCATTTTGTCAGTTCAGACCAGATGGAACAGCCTTCAATGCCCATATGAATACATTATCTCTGAACACCCTGTCAGCTGGTGACTGGGAGCACCCTATAAGCCTTGGTGTTTCAGAAACACTCCATCCCAACAATCTAGCTCTTGTCAAAATAGCTCAGGTCTTTATGCCTGTCCATTTCTCCCACTTTCAGAACATCAACGATGAGAACATTGTTCGCATACAATCAAACTTATCCAAAATTTTCACAAGTGCATTTGTAATGAGATTATTTCTCTTCATCTCAGTGATCTAACTGTAATCTAAAAATGCCAAGTTGCGCAACCATCCAACCACATATAAAGATTTAGTCATATGCTAATATACTACAACTTCTAATGTTAAATCCTGATTTTCTCAAATACCAAAGGCCATTTCAAACAACTTTTGTTATGGACGTCACAGACATTAAAATAAAAAGAAAGTTTTCAGAAGGAGATAACATTTGTTCTTCCTCTTTAAAAAATAAAATGATACATAAATGTTATTCCGACATAAAGCGGAATAAATGAAGCATAATTTTGCAAGCCTTATTTGTCATTGATTATGGTAGAAATCACCTATTTATGCTTCTTTCCTGCCATAGTTACAAGTGATCAGGCAACAAGGTTCAGCTACCTAAAGCTAGCTTGCTTAGCCTGGTTAGCACTGGACTTCTTAGCCTTTCTGATCTTCAACATGTACATCAAAAAGGGACCAGACTCCAAATACCCCAGAGGGATACCCCAAAACACACTTGCACACGCACACACACACACACAGCATCATTATCATAAGAGGCCAGCGTGTTTCTGAAGATACACTTGTTCTTAACAGACGAGGGGAGTCGGAAGGGGGACAGGGCCCCCAGCTTTATTTCAATGACAACGGGCCGACACAAGGGCCACCTCGTCAGGCTCTAAATCACACACTGGCGTCCTGATGCGCTGATAAGCCGCAGATGCTACAGCGGGACCCAACAGCCTGGTTGCTCTTTACTGCTGTTTGCCTATGATCCTAAAAGAGTGAGCAATCCACTCCCAAATCACATTATAGACTCTGACCGCTTAACTGCTCACAAAAGACTTCACTTACAATGATGACCAGAGAAACATGGAGGAGTTTCTATGTACACAGAGACATGTGACAAAGTGACAAATATTTAAAAGGAACATATATGGAAATTGATTCTGTTTAACACGGTCATACATGGCTATTTGATTAAGCATCCTGAAATACTTCAAAACAATAAGTACCTTCAAGTAGGTTTACACTATCCGGATATAAATCACCCAAGCTCTTCACCCATTGTAGACCATATTGGGCAAATCCCAGCTGAGCTCTCAGTGTTTTTGGAATCACAAGCCATTCCCTGGAGAACAGTGCATGTATAGCATCCTGTGCAAATACACACGCCAAACGCATGAGGCCTACACACTCTTATTTACACAGGTAATCCAGTGTCTCCACTGCAGTGTTTAAACTGCCAGGTCAAACAGCTTTTCTCCCTTTAGTGAGACTAAATACATACACATAGTCTCTAAGATACACTTGTTTAAAAAGCCGGGCTTGATTACATATGCTAAATGTGGCTTAGCCGTGGCGGCTAGGCCCCTTCAGCAGGAGTGGCTGTTGTGAGTTTACTGGAGAAGTTGTAAATATGCGCTAACACTTTTAGCGGTAATCCCCCCACACAAAGCACTGGCAGAGATTAGGAAGCGGTCGCCTGACAGAGAGAGAGAATCCCCAAACCACAATCACATTTCAGCCGCTGCTGGGAGCTGGAGAGGGCATGCAGCCCACGCCACTGATATCACCAATCTTGTGAAGAAAAGTAACAATTCTAAAACTGCTTAGAAGAAAGAGCAGGGGGGTGAGGGGAAAGGAAACAAAAAAATATATATATATGCCGTTGCCATCAAACTGTCTGAGCACCAACAGCCATCTTTCAACAGATGCTGCCAAGATGTGTCACATTATAGCCCCAACCACCCCCAAACCAACAATTACTTTATGTTATGATAAGAAAAGCAACACTGATGCTCAATTAGAAACATCACTGCCAGAGAGCCTCGCCTCTCCTGACCTTTGACCCTGGGGGGGTATTTTCATGGACTGTTTTGACCCTGCAGCCCCAGCATAGCCTGGGTCTGCCTGATGGATCTGAAAGGGTTTAAGCGGCAAGGAGAGAATATGAGCAGAACACGAGGAGGATCCCTTCCATAGGCCCCCGAGCCCTGCGGATGAATAGACAGATAGAAGCCGTCTCATTTCAAAATCTGCCTTTCTGCACTTGGCTGAACCTACAATAAGAGTTGATAATTGAGAAGCAAGAGGGTAGGATCAATATGACTGTGGAAAAAAGAAAGAGAGGAAGCAGAAAGAGAGAGAGAGAGAGGGAGAGAGAGACAGAGCGAGGGTAGAGAGAGAAAGAAAGAGGGAGAGGGAGGGAGAGAGAGAGAATGGGTGCTTGGGCTTATGTCTAATACAGTTTAACTGATATTTAATATTTTCTGCTTTCTCTCTCTTTCTCTCCCTTTGTCCACATTAAAATACTTCAAAAAGAATTCTAATGAAGTGGAAATTAAAAGGAGTGTAGATTGGGGTTGGAAAGAGAGGCTCCTAATCCCGCTATCTCTTAATAATTCAAAGTCTCTTTTATTTCCTGAATAAAAAAGCGGAATTAATCTGGCGCTGTGAAGCTGTCCTCTCTTCTCCCTGTTTAAATAAATCCCTGCTCGTACATTAGACGCGAGGAGGCCAGCTCTGGCGTGTAGCCAAGCTCTGTGTCAATTCCCTCCTGCCTCTTTTCCTTTCTCTCCCAGCCCCTTTTTATTCCCTTTCTTTCGCTTTCTGCCAGAGAGAGACCTGGGAGAGAAGCCATGCCACCAGAGAGCTGCTATCGCCAAAACCTGCTCAGCACACTGGCCTATCACAGGCAGCAAAGAGCACTTAGCGCCGCCCAGCTAAAAGGCACCCTTAGGAAACTTTGTGAAGATATTAGGACACTGGGAAGCCTATTACAAAGGCACTGTAGAAAGAAAAGAGGTGACCATTTTAGTCCAAGTGAACGTGGCTACCCTGGCTGCTTAAAGTAGCAGGAGAAAACTTCAGACTACCGTGTGGGTGCTTATTGTAATTTTTGCCACACCACTGGTTTCAAATAAAATATAGTTCTACTGGTCTATATTTAGACTCTACAAGAGGAACACAGAAATGTTCCACTCACTAGAAGTACATCCTTTACTGAATATGCAGCTGAAGGAAGAATCACTATAAATTCATTTGAACTGATGAGTTCAATTTGAAACTTACACATTTGTAAATATCAAGGCACAGAATGCCTGAGTTTTGATTATATAGTGAATTAGTTCACCCTAGAACAGTGGTCCCCCACCTTTATTTCGTCACGGACCGGTTTAATATCAGAAACTATGTTCACGGCCTTTAAGGGGTGGCAGATAAATATACGTATACATATTTATACAAATAAATGATACGCACAAAAATTGGGATATTTTAAAAATATAATAATGGGGTATCTTTAAAATACAATAATAAACATAAATCCAGTGTGTTCTCGCAGCTTTATTAACAGCATTTTCATAACAACGAGCCAAAAACACAACACAAGTAACATCCATGGGTTTTTTTCTGCGCGGTACCGGTCCGCGGCCCGGGGGTTGGGGACCACTGCCCTAGATAATTTCTTGATGAACTAGTTACTATACTAAACAATTGTGTTGTAAAACATGGACAGAGCTTTTATTTTCATTGGTGTAACATATTATTAAATCATTTATGTACATATTTTAGTTTTACTATTTCTTTCTTTCAGAATTTAGTTTTATTTTATATTATTGCTGTTTTATTTTAGAATATAGCATTGTTCGCTCCAGTCCCAGCCCTGAGAATTCTCTGTTAGCTCCAGGATCTCCAGCTTCATTTCTTGCTCTTTCCTTTGTAGATGGAGATTTGGAGAATCACTTCTTTGTGCGTATTGTGTAACTACTCATTCTGCAGGTGGGGAGGTAAGTCACACTCTTTGGAGGACAATGATTCAGTCGACACACAGCAGAGAGATATTGCTTACTGTTATACTCAGAGACAGATACTTTATCAGCAAGAACAGTATTCAGCAATGGTACTGAACAGGGATATGACATTTTGACAGCATTTCCCCTAAAGAAACCTGGGACACATTACAGTGTGTGTTTAGCATAAGCAAAAATCAGATGAATTGAATCAGTGTACATCAGTGTAGTTCCTAAAACCGCTTCCTCTACCTTCCTACACCAAAGATTTAGCGGCGATCCAAAATCAGTGTGTGAAAGTCCTCGTTTTATTCATTTCTCTCTTTCTTTGCGTAGAAATAAGCATCTTGATCTGTTGAACCAGCTGAAATGAGATTGACATGGCATGCGTGAGGTTAGGCCTGTTTAAACCACACTACTCTCTTTTCACCAGGCTGCATTGCTACTCACAGAAATATCTACTTTGTGCCTTATCAAATGAAAAAAAAAAGTCATACAGAGAGAGAGACGGAGGAATAGAGAGAGCCTACAGGGAAAGTACAAAGGTGTGTCTGAAGATCCCCAGAGGCAACATAAAGTCATTTTCAGTGAAGGTGTGCTATTTTTATTTATATATCTCCCTCGCTCTGTTTCATCATACATACTGTTTGGAGGGCTATCATTATGCCAGACGAAGAGGTGGGGTGAAAACCATTTGCATTACTACCCTGGGTGTCTGACTCCAGGCGCTTTGCCATGATACTTTATTCCAAACCATTCAGTGCACCATTATCACTTTGCCCCCACACTGTTGTACCTCCCTCCCTCCTTCCCTCCCTCACTCACACACACACGCACACACACACACACACATTCAGCATTATCATCAATGGCATCTACTGCAACTCTGCTGTGGAGCTACAGGAATACAAGGTTGTGTGGGGGGGTCATTTCAGGAGGATGGTGTATGTGTGTGTATGGGGGGGGGGGGTGTCTTACCGTGTAATTGTCCCGGTGAGCACTCAATAGCATCTTAAAGCAAGCAGGCAATCTCCAAAGCTGTGCAGGCTGGGAGGGAAAGACCCTGTGGCTATGGGGACCCTAATAGGAACTCCTTTCTCCCAGAGATAAATGGGGAAAGTTCCTTTTATTTCTCCTGGCCGACTGTTTGGGACTGGGGCTATTAAAGCATAGCAACACTATTTGTCCCTCCAAAAAGGATTGGACCCACACAGGGATAAGGGGCAAGACAGCAGAAGAGAGGGGCAAGGAGGAGCGGCGGACAGCGGAAATTGGAGGAATCAGAAGGTCAAACTGTTTATCTTTTTTATTTCCATGTCACTCCCTTTCTTCTCTGCTCTTTCTGAACTGTCCTCTTGCTGCCTCTTCCTCTCGCTCCTTCCCTTCACCCCCCTCCTCTTTTCCTGATACCTGTTGTGGAACCTCTCTTGACTCCACTAGCATTGCTGGAAACTTATACTTGCCTTACTTGACATACTTGCAATTATATAGCCAGTTCCAAAGGCAAAACACACACACACACACACACACACACACACACACACACTCAAGATGAGTCTTCCCCACTCTGTGTGTTTGCCACTGTCAGACAAAGCTGAGTGGATGCCGAGTTTTGTGGCGAGATAAAAACGCAAATGGCAGTGGGCCTCTACGTGCGCTAATCTCCCAACGCTCACCTAACAATATATCACCCCCAGCCAGCTCGGCTGTGCTCAGCATATCTCTAGCCCTTGTCTTATCCGCCTGTGTGAGGGGTGCTCCTAAAGCATGCACGTCAGCTTATCTGAAGAGCATGCGGCCTGCTGAAAAAAGGCCCTGTAACCACTCCTCAACCCCAGCCATTAAAAACAACAACGCAGGCAAATGTCACAGCTCTTCATGGCAGAGCCACAATTCCAGTCCAGTCACTCTTAGGAAAAGCAGCCAAAGGTCTCTTGTTAAACAGAAAGCTGGCTGCTGAGGCCTTTCTCTGCCGGACGTGCTGTCTGCCTCTCTGGGAATGAAGAACCAGCCAGGAGTGATGTGGTGAGAGGGTGATTGTGAGGGATTTTTGGCCTTTCTCCTTTCTCAGCCCTCTGGGCGTAAAGCACATGGATGGCATCGTTTCCTTTTTTCATAAATGTTTCCTAAGTTTGAAAAAATATATGTATATATCAGGAAATATCATTACTCTGTAGTTGAATATTTGATTTGACTTTTACTTATAAATGAGTGTTCTGAAGGTAGAGCATATTTAAGTGAAAGTGAAAGTGATCATTCGGTCATACGTGAACACACCACTGCACACAGTGTGAACAGCACAAAATTCAACCAAGTGAAGCAGGGGGCAGCCATGAGCATGGCGCCCGGGGAGCAGTGCGTGGGGACGGTACCTTTCTCAGGGTACCTCAGCGGTGCCTAGCGGTCTTGGGGATCGAACCCGGACTTTCTGGTCACAGGGCGGATGCCTTAACCACTAGGCCACCCACTATAAGGCACTATTTCCTTTGACAAAAAAGTGCCAAAAAAGAGAACAATTACTAGAAGGAGTCTTGAATTTAGGTTTTGTTTCTTATGTTTAGTTATGAGTGAAATGTTTGAAAGTACATTCATCTGAAGATTGGTCTGTGTGTTTGTCTGTGATTTTGAATCACTTCCTGTTATGTCTGTTTCTTAGGTAGCTACATGCAAGGCAAGAGCTGATTGAGTGTCTGTCTTTGAATCTATGGTGGCAGAGGTGAAGGAGGATTGGGCCAGCTGAGCAGATATGATGAATGACTATACTGATCTACTGCCATCTATTTCCGTACCAACATCCAAGAGGGAATGCCCACATCAAAGAAAGCAAAGCCTCAGCCCCCATTCCTCTCATTTCTCTCTCTCTCTCCCTCTCTCTCTCTCTCTCTCTCTCTCTCTCTCTTTCTCCCTCCCCTTCGTAGAGGAATTCCCTCTGTACTTTGGCATTATAATGAGCCAGGCCTCCTTCAGGCCCTCCCACACCTGATTGAGTCGAGCCCTGGTAGTGCCAAACACACAGGGAATTACATACTGGGGATGCCATCCAATTGGGCCAAACTCTCCTTTTGCAGGAGACATTTGCCATGGCTTGTCTTACTTTGGCAGGACACAGCCAAGACTGTTTCCTCTCCAGGTCTCAGGGCTCCAGAGCCCCAACTGGCCCCAAGTTGGCCCAGTTGGTGAGTGTAGAAAAGGAGGAGGGAGATGACAGAAGAATAAAGATGCCAGTTACAGCATATCTTTTCACAAAGGTATGTTCAAAATGTTCTAAATTGTGAAAGGTTAAAGAGTCTCCATTGTATATATTTTGCCATGACAATGCTTTGATCCCATTTGTAAAGAACAAAACACGCACACACCTCCCTCTCTCTCTCTCTCTCTCTCTCTCCCTCTCTCTCTCTCTCTCTCTCTCTCTCTCTCTCTCTCTCTCTCTCTCTCTC